>JAMZAV010015931.1:0-11412 GCA_024449915.1 Sweltsa coloradensis | reverse complement strand
CCCAAACCAACCCCCCCCCCCCTTCTAAAAAGCTTTCCCAAAAATCCTCGGAATTTTTCCCAAAAAATTTTTTCGTTTAGGTTTTGTTAAAAAAAGTTTTAAAAGTAAATATTGTTTAAAGGGGTTTCTTAAGAAACCCTTGTTTTCCCAAAACAAAAAAACGCTTGCCCCCCCCCCCCCCCCCCCCAAAAAAAAAAAGCCTCCCCACTCCCCAATGTTTTGTCCCATATGACCAACCACTATCTTGAAATAAAAAACAAAAATTAATTTTTTTATTTAAGCATTACATTCATTTATATTTATACTACTCCTATTGCCCATTTTTATAAACATATTGACCTTTTATTAATGGTAAATTTGCAGCATACCTTTTATAGTGTTTCAATTTATAAAAAAAAGTGACGATTTATTTAGTTCCCTTTTGGGTCTGCTATTTTTTTCCCCCTTCGAGTTTCCCCTGGCTTTTCTAAACAGTATCTGCTTTTGTGCTCATGCACTGACTCCCCCGGGCCCACTATGTTGGAAAACAGTCCCCATACCATTCTATACATTGATGACGTAATTTTTTTTAGCCTCCCCGGTCTGCGTGCTCCTGCCCCTTCGTTGATGGCTTCACCGCATCAAGGCCAGCCATGTCATGCTGCTAGCTACACTGTTTTTTCTCGCCCGGAACGAAGGACGGGGGGGGGCTCCCCTGTTGCTAAAAATCCTTGGAAATCCCATATTATTTTTTTACATTTCCCTAGGGGGTGATTTAAATTTTAAATATGTTTTGTACCCTGGGCGAGGTTCACAAATTTAAAGTATTCGCAACTTTTATTTCACCTATGACTATGTCTTAATATTAATATAAATACCCCAACATTGTTAAAAAGTAAAAGTTGGAATTAGTTCCGTTCCCTTTCAGTTCTTTTTTAGAATAAACCGTAGTAAAAAAGCTTTTTATTAAGATGGTTTTGTTGTCATTGTTTTTTTTTTTTTACAAACTCGGGAAAACAAAAAGTGGATGATGTTGAAAAAATTTTTAAATTTCCTTTTTCCTAAATCCCCCCCCCCCCCCCCCCCCCCAAAAATTGCCCAGTTGTTCAGAAAAAGTTTTTTTTTTTTGGATTTCCCAAAATTGACGTGTTTTTTCACGACGCTTTCGGACTCCCTTGGCCTCCTAACACGTGTTAAAAAAAACATTTTTTATTTTGGTACCACTTGGTATTTTTCCGGGTTTTTCCCGGGCCCCCCAATTTCCCGGGACGTTTTTCCGGGGACGCCAAAATTCGGCTTTTTTGCGTCCGATTCCGTATGCCCCTGGATGGGGGAGATGGGGACAACAATGGCAAAATTATTCCAAAAGTAATGTTTTTTGGTTTTCAAAAAGACTCCCGTTTTTTTCAAAACACTTACGGACTCGCTTCCCCTCCGAAACATTGGGAAAAGAATTTTGCAAATCACAATTTTTTGTACTTTTTTTGGGGTTTTTTTCCCGGGACGCCAAATTTCCGGGACGCTTTTCCCCGGGGAAACGCAAAAATTAGCCTCGTCTTTCCGGGTTTCGTAAACCCCCAAGGCCCAGATCGGAGAAGAACTGCCCGAGCAAGGACGAAAAAGAAATTTTTTTTTGGAAACCCAAAGACCAACCACTTTTTTGAGAATCCAAAAAAAATTTTTTGCACCGTCTAAAATTTGACAGACCTGACTCTTTTTTGGGACCCGGCCCCCGCTGACGTTTTTGGGTTGGGGAAAAACAAAAATAAAAAAAATTTAAAAAAATTCCCCTTTGGCACCCCAAAAAAAGGGGTGACAGTAGCCCGGGGTAAAAACAACTAAAATTTCCCAGTAAAAAAATTATAATCGTTACTTTTTAACCCCCTCCTGAAATTCCCTGTCGGTTTGTTTTTTTTGTACCTCATCTTTTTCTGGGGGCCAGTCCCCAACCCCCGCCAAAAAAACTTGTAAAAACTTGTCATTGTGGCGTTTATAAAAACAGTCCTCGAAATTCGGATCCTTGGGGGACGCGGCCCTTGTGACGAAATTTGGGATGAGCAAAAGCAAAAAAAAAGTTAAAAATTTCAAAAAAATTTCAATTTATGTTTGAATACCCCCCCCCCCTCCCCTCCAAAAGTCTGTGGGTGTCATTTTTACCCCTCGTTGGGGCATTTAAAAGCTTTTTTTATAATTTATTTTATTTTCAATTTTTTATTTCCCCCCCCCAAACCCCCCCCCCCCCCCCCCCTTAAAGGGGAGAACCCCATTGTAAAAAATTTTTTTTTTTAAAAATTTTTTTTTTAAAAAAAAAAATTTTTTTATTACAATCGTTTCCCAAAATTTAAATTGGTTGGGGGGTTTTATAAAAAATTTTAAAAAAAAAATAAGTTTAACCCAAAAAAAAAAACCCCCCCCCCTTCCCCCCCCCCACCCCCCCCCCCCTTTCCCCCCCTTTTCCCCCCCCCCCCCCCCCCCCCGGGCCCCAAAAAATACAGTCCTTTGCGATCAGTAAAACGCAGCCCCCATTGTCGTCAGAGCCCCCTTTCCCCATCAGCCGTCTTAAATTTTTCCCCCCGCCCTCGCCCGTCGCCAATTTTTAACTCGACCCCCACCCCTGCCCAAATTTTTTTTTCTCGTGAACGAAGTCCTCTGTGAATTGCACGGCCTGAATTTAAAATTTAAACCCATCCAGTGGCTTCCCCCCAAACCCCCCTCTTTCAGCGCCTATCTTGCTTCAAAAAACCTTGAGATAAAATAATTTTTCGTTAAAACTATTTTCTCTCGTCTCTGTTAAAAACACAAAAAACACGCAAAATTTTTTAATGTAAAATTTATTTAAAACGTTTTTAAATTTCAAATTATTTTAAAGGAAAATTTCGGGGCGCTAAACCCTTTCGAAAAGTGGTCTTAGAAAAATTTTGTTAAAAGATTAACTTCATATTTTTTAAATTGCCAACATGTTAGGGAATAAAGTCGAAATAGGCCCGTTTCAGGGCATTCCAAAACATGAAATAGAAGAAAAAAATAAAACATTTTTCAACAACCCACCAGTGGTTATCGCGGAAGGAAAAAAAACGTGCAATGTCACAAAACCCCAAAATGTTTGTTATCGAGATGTAGGTACAGACAGGCTTTCCGGGCAAAATTTTTTTTTTTCCCCAAAAAAAGCTACATGGGTACACTCGGAAAGGGGGGGGGCATTTTGGGGCGAAAAAGATGCCAATAATGCGTGAAAATTCATTTCCAAATTTTTTTTCCCCACTGGGAGTAAAAACGAAAAGCTAAAAATTGTTAATGTATTGCCCGCTCTAAAGCTATTTTTATTCAACATTTATTTTTTTTTACCCGATTGGGCCGTTTTTTTTTTTGTGCTCCCTTAAAAAAATTTTTTTAAATTTTTTTAAAAAAAACTTACACCTGAACTTTTTGCGGTTTTAACACCGCCCTAATAACAAATGCCAAGTGTGTTTTAACACATTTGTAGGGGATTGTCCCTACAGGGGACCATCCCCTTTGATTTTCGTAAAAAAATTTTACTGGAATTTTTTGGCCCCTCAAGTGCGGTAGATCAAAAAAGACCGTCCCGGAGTACATTTAACATTGTACCGTCACACGGGTTCGATTCCCGGTACCCAAATATTGTAACACATGTACATACACCCTCCCAAAAGGGGGTGGGGTCGATTTTTTTTTTAGAAACGTTCAAATTCGAATTTCGAATATTTTTCCCAAAAGGCAATTGTAAAATTTAAAAATTTTGTTAAGTTGTTAAATTTTTTTCGCGTTATCTTTCGAAATTTTTGGCGACAATTTTTTCACCCTCTTGTGCGTCTCTCCAACTTTTTAAAAACACAAAAGACCAAAGCCTAAAGTTACCCAAAATTTGGAAAAAAATTTTGGAAAATCCCCAAATTTGAAGTGCCAAAATATAAGAATACGGGGACATTTTGGGGGGAAATTCATAGGCTTTTGGCTGTAAATTTCCTCTCCCAGAGGTGTTTGAAGGAAAAAAAATTACAAAAAAAAACATTTTCTCGTAGAAAGTTTGGGGGGGAAAAGTTTGATTGTGCGAAAATTCCCCCCCCGTATTTTTTTTGACGAACTGTTCAACGTCGCCACGGCCAAACGAAGAGAGAGGGGGCGAAAAAGTCAAGAGGTGTTTTTTCGTCGCGAGCGTGAGCGCCCCCCACGGTGCCGGCGCCGAGCGGTTGGCGCGCGCACTTTTGGGGCCCCCCGCGTCGGCCGGCCGTTTTGGTCCGCGTTTTGGTGGGCAAAAGAGCACGAATTTGCCGAGTCGCGAATACCTCGAAAAGTGTTTTAGAAGTCGGCGGCCGACAGTGCGAGTGTATTTTTACTAAAACTCGGAAATAAATTCCGGTCGCGTACGTCGCCGAGTCGGCCGCCCACGGAGATGGGAAACTGCCGTTTCGGCCCCCCAAAGTCGGGCCGCCCCAAAATGTGCGCTAGCAGACTATGGTATTGGTAGATAAATGACTTATTTTAGTTAGAGTTAAGACAAAGTTATAATGTATGTAATAGGTACACATGGAAGTACTTGACGTAAGTTCGTACAACATGTTAGCTCCGGTTTTAACCGAGTTTGTATGAAATACATCCAATAAAATAATAATAATAATAATAATAATAATAATAATAATAATAATAATAATAATAATAATAAGAGATTAAAAAGATATAAAAAATGTAGTATTAGAAAAGAACAAAACCGAATGTTTAAAGAAAAGGAAAAACAGTTTTACCAACAACTATCTAGTACCGAAGAAATAATAGGAAATGGAACACCAACTAAGACAGAGATAGAAGAGTTTTGGACAGGAATATGGGGTAACCCGGTAGCACACAACCAGGATGCACAATGGATTCAAGATGAAATAGCTAGGATGAGCGATATTAATGAGATGAGATTCAAAGGTATAACTATTGATGAATAAAGTCGACAATCAGTGCTACACATAGCTGGAAAGCACCAGGTAATGATAATATTCAAAATTTTTGGTATAAGAAATTCAATACTACTCACAATCAAATTAGAAAATGTCTCAACGAGTTTATAAATGGAGTTAAAGAAATACCCGAATTCTTTACTGAAGGAGTAACCTTTCTCAAACCAAAGGACAATGACACGAAGAACCCAAGTAAATATCGGCCAATTACATGTCTACCAACTATATATAAAATATTGACTTCATGCATAACAAATAAAGTATATAATCATTGCGAAGAACACAATATCATTGCCGAGGAACAAAAAGGATGCTGTAAGAACTCACAGGGATGTAAAGAACAACTTATTATTGACTCTACTGTAATGAATCAGGCACACAATAAGAAAAGGAATATTCACGTAAACTACATTGACTACAAGAAAGCCTTTGACTCAACACCACACCACATGGCTTATTCAGATTTTACAAATATATAAAATCAACCCAATAATTGTAAACTTTTGAAGACAGTAATGGAGACATGGAGAACAACACTAAAACTAAATATGAAAAACCAGCAGATAACTACAGATCCAATACAAATTAAACGTGGCATTTTCCAAGGTGACTCATTAAGTGCATTATGGTTTTGTCTGTCATTAAACCCACTGTCACATATGCTTAACGAATCGACATACGGATTTAAAATTAAGGACAATAATGTGGTATGTCACACAATTTCCCACCTTTTCTACATGGATGACCTAAAGTTGTATGCATCAAATTTTGCTCAACTAAACAGTCTAGTCAATACAACATTAGAATTTAGTCAAGATATCTGCATGGAGTTTGGAGTAGACAAATGTAAGACGCTACATATCGAAAAGGGTAAGGTTACACAAGCAGAAGAGTTCCAGCTAGATGATGGAAATAGGATTGGAATAATGGACGATAACGATGTATACAAATATTTAGGATTCGCACAAGCTGCCAGAATTGAACATAAAGTTATGAAAGCAAAATTGATAGATACATACAAGAAACGACTAAAGTCTATCCTCAAGACGCAACTAAACGGTAAAAACAAGATCACAGCAATAAATACATATGCTGTACCAGTACTGACATATTCATTCGGAATCATTAAATGGACGCAGACAGACATCCACGCGTTGGAAATATTAACTCGTACTACACTTACCAAACACAGAATACATCATCCTAAATCAGCAATAGAGAGATTGACACTTCCAAGAGAAAAAGGAGGACGGGGCCTAATTGATCTGAACAACTTATATTATAAACAAATAGAAATTTTAAGAAAATACTTTTTACAAAGAGCAACCAATCCACACTTCATAGGGCTGTAGTGCTAGCTGACAAATCATTAACTCCACTCAATCTAGCAAACGAAAATGTCAATCTACAAGGGAAACTCATAACTGACGCTTCAAAAGAGTTACGTCTCTCAGAAAAGACCCTACACAAGAGACATTATGATGAACTACACAAAGGTCACGTAGATATTAAAGCATCAAATAGGTGGTTAAACAACGGGGAACTATTTGGAGAAACAGAAGGTTTTATGATGGCTATTCAAGACAGAGTGATTGCGACGAACAATTATAAAAAATACATAATACAAGATGCGACAGTAAACGATCAATGTAGAAAATGTAGTGCAAAGGGTGAAACAATCGAACACATCATATCCGGGTGCAAGTCACTATGTCAAACAGATTACCTCTACAGACATAACCAAGTAGCTAACATTATTCATCAAAAACTAGCAATCAAGTACAACCTCATTGACACACACACACACACACCTTACTACAAATACAAACCAGAGAAAGTACTAGATAGTAAAGATTACAAATTATATTACGACCGCACAGTTATAACAGACCAAACGATACATCACAACAGACCGGATTTAATAATAATTGACAAGAAGAAACAAGAAACTACCCTTATCGACGTTGCTATCCCAATGTGCCATAACGTCGAGACCACGTGGAAGAAAAAAATTGACAAGTATAGTGAACTTGCAATTGAGATCAAGAAGATGTGGAAACAGAAAAAGGTAAATACAATCCCATTCATTATATCAGCCAACGGCATCATACCGAAGAAGCTACATGAAAGCATTAAACAACTAGATCTTCAACCCAATGTATACATCGAGACTCAAAAGGCAGTAATACTCAACACGTGTAGAATAGTTCGTAAATTTCTAAACTAAGAATGATACTTCGAGATTTCGAAACAGCTTCCATCCTGACATGGTTTTCGTGGTTTCCCATAGTCCGAAGAGCAAATGCTAGGATGGCGACGAGAAATCGGCCACGACCGTACACAGCAGAAAGAAAACATCATCTACAAACAATATTAGAATTTATAAATGACCCTTTTTAGTTAGAGTTAAGACAAAAGTAATAATGTATGTAATAGATACACATGGAAGTACTTGACGTAAGTCCGTACAACATGTTAGCTCCGGTTTTAACCGAGTTTGTATGAAATACATCCAATAAAATAATAATAATAGTAATTATAATTATAATAATAATAATAATAATAATCAAACACACCATTAACTCATCTAGTCAATTGTTATAAACACAGGCGGCGCAATATGACCTAACCGGTTGAAGCGCCCTAGTTTCTCACGTCGTCCTTTTTGAGTTTCTTGTCGTGTGAACGTTCATCCCCTGTGCATCCCCTATATCCCCCAGTTTCTCCCTCTTCTCTAGACTCGACCACAATCCGATTATCCCCATTGAGACCTGTTCTCTTTCGGAAGGCGCGTCTGCCGGAAATAACCGACTTTACCCGACCTATATTATAATAAATTACCTCTTTACATTCTACTAAAGAACTCTTTGACTTGTGCCGAGTTGGGAGGTGTTGCTTTGTGAGCACTTTGTCCGCCTGCTCCGCGTGTTGAATAAAGAGAAGTTCCCAACATCAGATTATCGCTTAGTTTGGGGGGGGGTTACTATGTTACTTATGAGAGCATTTCAGAGAGTGGGCCACGGATAGATTAAGTGGGCGGAGGGGGAAGGGGTTGCAATTGATGAAGTGGGTTGGGCCTGACCTTTCATGTGTATTAACTCGCCATTCATTTTCTTCGGATCATCTCTTTTAGTTATTTTTAAACTTAGAAAACAATATCATCAAACACACCATAAACTCATTTGATTAACTAACAATCTCACAGGCGGCGCAACATGACCTAACCGGTTGAAGCGCCCTAGTTTCTCCCGTCGTCTGTTTCCGCATTAATCAACTTGACCCCACGGTCGTGGCCCACCGGTCGCGTCACCGTCCTCTACCTGGTGAAGATGGCGCACACGATGACACAGACCACGACGTGGGGGAACCACCAACCCCCGCTCTCCCCATATAACTCCCTTCCCTCTGTCCTTTGCCTGAGCCCGGCCTGATTCCGCCCCGGCCCCTTGCCCCCGGCCACCTTCTCCCATGCCCTCAACATGCTTGTGGCTGGTTCTGACCAGCACAAGCCTGTCCACCCCGCGTCTCCCCACGTCATCCCTTACGTTCCTCTTCCTTGGAAAATATATAGTTATAAACTAACTAATAAACGACATTATCACAGGAAGCGCAATATGACCTAACAGTTGACGCGCCCTTAAACCTGAAAAACGTAAAAAATATCATTTCCCATTCTGAAAATCACCCAAAATCCTCCTATAAACTTTAAAAGCCACTTTAAAAAAAAATTGGATTAAGGACGCGTCAGCCGTTAGGTCATAATGCACCATTCTAACCTAGAAGGAGAAGGAGGAGGGGGGGGGGAGGAGCCCATGCTGGTCAGAGCCAGCCACAGGTAAGGGGAGGAAGGGGGTTCTCACGTCGCGGTCGTCATTGTCTTCGTCATCGTTCGTGGTGTCAATGTCGTCATCGTCGTCGAGGGGTCGTCAAGGGAAGGGGGCTAGGTTCCCGACGACGATTGCCAGAGCTCGCCTCTATTTTCGGGGAGTAAAATCCTACCCTTCATACTAGCTGATGTTTGCGAGGTGGACCTTTTCTCTTGAATCGCCTTTTACGATTAGCAGAACCATGCTCTGGGCCAATTCTACCCCGGGCCCAGACGGGGATAGAAACCACTTTAAAGATTCGTATTTAAAATGAAATTACCTGCAGCACAATTCTGAAGGACATGAAGGACATCTATAGTTGAGGTTAATTGTCTCTCATTTTTAAGATAATATACTTGAATGTGCTAAATGGTTCAATACTGATCGTGGACACGTAGGCATAGAGGAATATAAACACGCTGATCGGTCTGCTAAGGAAGCTGCCCAGACATTTCAATCTAGTTTCCGTGCCAGATGTCAAGAGTGGATACAAGCAACGATTGTTGTATTTGCGACAAGCATCTTGGGATGTTTTGCAAAATACCAAATCGCGTAATGTGTAGCACACACTGACTTATAAAATTTGTCCTCCTGCGTCTCGACTCTCACGTAGAGAAGAGGTGATATTGTCCAGAATTCGTATAGGCCGCACACGTCTAACTCACGGATATCTCTTAACCTGAGAAAAGGTTATTCCCATGTGCAAACGTTATGTAACTTTAACCCTTGCATCATATGTTAGCAGAATGTACCAAATATGATGCCTTGCGCACTTGGTTTGATCTCTCCTAATCATATGAAGAACTTCTATCATATGATAACGGCCACAAACTTTCTAAATTTTTCATTCAATTTTATTATTTAAAAAAATTAATTCACATCAATCACACATTTCTTCCTGTTTTTTTTCAATTCTTATTTATAAATCTTGTTTCGCTATTACTATCATTTATCTCTATTAATGTATTATATTATATAAATTTTTAAAACAATATAATCATCAAACCCGCCATAAACGTTTTTCATTAACTTTGAATATCTCAGGAGGCGCAATATGACCTATTCGGTTGATGCGCCTTTGTTTAGTTTAAACCTATCGCAATCATCAGGTGAATCAGCTAGTAAGAGCGGAGTATCTTACTCCCCAAACTAGAGGCGAGCTCTGGCAATCGTCGTCGGGGAGCTTGCCCCCTTCCCTTGACGACCCCCCGGCGACGATGACAATGACACAACGAACGATGACAAAGACGATGACGACCGCGGGCGTGAGAAACCCCCCCTTTCCCCCCCTTACCCGTGGCTGGTTCTGACCAGCATGGGCCCTCCTCCCCACCCCCCTTAGGCTAGAGTGGTGCATTATGACCTAACGGTTGACGCGTCCTTAATCCAAATAAACAAACCAATCCGTCGAGATCAGCAAATACAGTTTCCATTATTACTTTTGCACTTCCTCTATATTTATTATTATTATATTATTATTATTATTATTTCTTTTATTCACCCCAAAATGAACATTACATAATGGGTATTTAAGAGCTTTCACCAGAGATGAACCACACCTCTAAGGTGAAACCCCTATTACAAAACAATTAAATATACATGACATTAAAAAATACAATACATACAAGAAATAACTGAAACAATGTCTTCATACTAAAACTTTGTGTAGTATATGGGCGGTTCCTAATAATGCTGCCATTTGAAGCTCTGGAGTCCAGTGATTGCCAGAGATATGTTGGAGGTTCTCTTCAAAACTTTTTCCAATTGTCCCACAAGCTCCAATTATAATGGGAACAACCTTACAACTGACATTCCACATTCGTTGAATTTCTATTTGAAGATCTCGATATCTTGTGCGTTTCTCTGCTTCCTTTAATACTATGTTGCGGTCTGATGGAATAGCTACATCGATGATCAAACATTTTTTTAGTCTCTTGTTTTAACAACAATGTCTGGTTTGTGTGTGAAGAACCTTTCGATCAGTGATTATTTGCTCATTCCACAATATGGTCACATTACCATTGTCAACTACTTGCTCTGGTTTATGCATGTACCATTTGTCAGAAGTTTCGATGTTTTTAACTTCTACAAATGTTCCAATGCAAATATGCCCCAACCTTATCATGTCGATCAAAGTATTTCCGTTTTTGCTAAGACCGGGCATCCAGAAATAATGTGCTCCACGCTTTCTTCATAAAGCTTACACAACGACACTTGTCATCTACTTCGAGTTTGAGAATTCTTTTTTCGTAACTTTTGTTCTTAAGGCTTGATCTTGTGCAGCTACAATAAGCTTTCAGTTTCACCTTTGTGATTACTTTTGCCAGCCACTTTGGGTTTTATCTTGGTCAATATGTGGTTGCTCCATGCGTGTAATATAATATTGTCCATGCAAAGGTTTAGACTTCCAGCAACTTATTAGATCTTCCTGGATAATATTCTTAATTTTCTTCTTGATAACCTTGACCTTGTTAGTGATGGACCATTGATCTGATTAATATCGGTTAATTCCATACCTGATTGAAACTTGTTGCTTAACTTAATGATAGATTTTCTCATAGCTTTTGGGAAATGCCCAGAGATGGCTCTGCACGAAAAGGTTT
>JAMZAV010015930.1:0-11265 GCA_024449915.1 Sweltsa coloradensis | reverse complement strand
TACATTTAATTACAAAATTAAAAAAAAGGGTTCTCAACTTGTTTACCTAATTTATTTCACAGAACTTAATTTTATGAATTTTAATTCGTGTGAAATTGAGCGCATCGAAATTTCTATAAAAATCGCAATTTTTTTTTAAATTTAAAATTCATACATTAATAAAATTAAAAATAGTATTTAATTTATTATTAATTTAAAAAAATCTTCAACTTAGTACTAATTTTTTCACAGAACATTGAACAACAGAAAATCCGCATAACACATGGCAGCTCAATGCACCAATTACGCTCATCCAACAACGCGGCGGGACTTAAGCGTTTTCCTAGTATTACTATATTCAGACCTGCGCCCCATTCACCCATGGACACCAAGGATGGCATTTGTATCCATATTACAAATTCTCTAATTGTGATATCACAATAAATCATTGGTATTTATAGGTTATATACTAAATATAGGCTAACAGGGTACAATAAATACTAAATCAAATTCCAACCGGAAAGTATGTTCCCAACTCATAGTAAACACACACATACAGTATCGCTCGCTTCTTATGGCAATAATATAATAATAATAATAATAATAATAATAATAATAATAATAATATAATAATAATAATAATAATAATAATAATAATAATAATAATAATAATAATAATAATAATAATAACAAAACAATAACAAAAATAATATTAATGGTATTAGGGCCATGCACAAGTCCCAACTCCTTTTCTACCTTATATCTTCTTTTCATATGCCAACAATTGACATTATTCATGTCATCATGTGTTTTCTAGTTAGCCAGTAGAGATAGGACTCCTGTTCGCTCCGATCCATGCCATTTGGCATTTTGTCGCGTTCAAGCTTTATATATGTACATTGAAAAAGATGTTTCCTGTCTTGTTCCCCAGCTCCACACATCCGACAGACACTAGATTCAAAAATTCCAAATCTATGGAGGTGCTTTCCGAGTAGGTCGTGTCCTGTTTGAAGCCGGAATTGAGCTGTCTCTATTTTTCTACTGTAGCACTTACGTTTACCAGTCGGCCTCATTCTAGTGTAATCTTCCCACAGTTTATTCTGCCCCCTCTCTTGCCATTCCTTACGGACTGCTTTGTCTGTCGACGCATGCAGGTGAGATTTGAGAGATTTATGTGACAGTTTTTTACTTTCTTGTTGTTTTTTGCTACCTTGTTTGGCTAGGTAGTCGGCCTTCTCATTACCATATATGCCACAGTGGGCCGGTATCCATTGTAGCACAATTTTGTTCCCATCATTCATGAGTCGTAGAATCTGTAGTTTACATTGTCTAATTTCGGGTTCTGTTTTCCTCCCTATTTGCAATGGCTGCAATGGCAGTCTTGGAGTCGGATAGGATCACAATTTTCCGGTTTTCAGATTTTGATAGTTTCAATAGTGCTTCAACTATTGCTCGGATTTCTCCATCATAATTGCTTCCATTAGCACCAGCTGGGTAGGAAGCCTCAAATTCTCGGCTGTATATCCATGCGCCCGCATTTCCTTCCCCTGGGATGCTGATCCATCTGTATACAGATGTAGCCATTCATTTTCTGGGTATTTCTGGCGAATGTATGCCAATGTCAATTTCTTTAGTTGAACCAATGAGTGGTTGTTTTTCTTACCGTCGATGTCAGGTATTGTCAATGCATGTGGGATTTCTAACAATGCAACATTTATGTTTGGTGGTAGGAGGTCTTGTCTATTGTTAATTGCCTCATTCCCAATTAAATGCTCATTTATTTGTCGTGCCTTCGTTATGAATGTTACATGGGTTTTATGTTTTTCACATGGTTCTTTATCCCAGTAGTTCTGATCCAGTCTTACCAGTTTTTCATATAGGATCCCTGCAGCTTCATTTTGTCTGGCCTCTAGGGGTGGTCTGGTATATTGGCCTTTGCTTCCATAGCTACTATAGGTGTGGTTTTAACACCTCCAGTAACTATTCTGAGTGCAGAATTTTGGACCCTATTTAGAGATTGTAGTGCATTTTAGGGGCTTTTGTTATGATTGCATTACCATATTCAAGCAGTGGTCTCACATAGGTTTTATATGTGGTAGATAATGTGTTCTCTGTTGCCCCCCAGGTAACACCTGCAACTCTTTTTAACAGGTTTAATCGCTTCCTTCCTGCTGCTTGCATTTTTTTCGATATGCTTGGTCATTGTCATTTTTTGATCCATAGTTACACCTAGGTATACGGTTATCTTCTTTCTGTAACGGGTTTGTTCTGTAGGAACTTGAGTAAAAATGTTTGTACACTTCGTCCCGTGGTATGGTAATCGTACACGGTCTTTTTTTAGTTAACTATCATTGCATTCTATTCTGTCCAATTCTTCCAGAGCTTTAAGGGCTTTATTCATTTCAATTTCCATCTTATCTTTATCTCTACCACTGTACCACAGCACCACATCATCTGCAAACAGCTTTACTTTGACCTCACTTCTCTCTTCAATATAGTCAGCTAGGTCATTTATGAAGATCAAGAAAAGGGTAGGACTCATGACTGCTCCCTGGGGAACTCCTGCCTTGGTTTTTCTGTATTTTGATCTTTTGTTTCCATATCTCACTCTCATATACCTCTGGCTCAGGAAATTTTAGTCCATCTGTATATGTTGCTTGGGATGTTCATATCCGACATTTTTGTAAGTAAGATCTTTCTGTTCACAACATCAAATGCAGTTTGGAAATCAACATACACCACAAGTGTTGCTAGTTGTTTATTGAAGCCTTCCTTCACCTCTGCTGTAGATATGCCACTTGGTCGAGAGTGCTTCTATCTTCCTGAAGCCTGCCTGGTGTTCTGTTATGTTCCTATATATATATATTAATGTAGGCCTACATATACCGTTTACCGTCATTGTTCATTTATTACATAATATTATACATAATTATTTAAATGTGATATTTCGATTTCTTTACAGAAATCTTTATCAAACAAAATTAACAATTAAAAACCACAACAGACAGGACAAAAACATTTCACAAATTATTATATAAATAAATAAATATGGCTGTGCATTAGTACCAAATTATTAACAAAAAAGTTTTTTATGAATAAAATAAAAAACCAAAAAACAGAACATTAAATTGACAAGTTGGACAGTTATTGATGTATGAAATAAAGCTATTGATCTAGTGATGAAATTGATGGACAGAAACTTTTAAAATGGCTGGATAATTAACACTAGGCACATTGATTGTATTGGCCACACATGAAATCAAACCAGCTTCCTTAATTTTCCGTGTTGTGGCATTAGACTCATGTGCAAGGATTGAAGCGTCTTCCCAATTAATATGATGATGATTTTCATAAACATGTTCTGCGAGTTTTGAAGTACCAATCTTATGTCGTTTCACATTGTTCTTGTGTTCTTTTATTCTTACCATCAAAGGTCTCTTGGTTTCACCATGTATCTAGCATCACATTCGCAAGGTATAGAATAAATAACACCCTTAGATGACTGAACCTCATCCCTAGGTTTAGTCTTGGTGAGAATGCTGCGCAACGTATTAGACGAACTAAAAACAACTCTTATGCCATACGGAGCTAAAATGCGTTTGATCTTTTCTGAAAGATTCGGATAGTATCCAATGCAGACCGCTTTATAAATCCTAGGTTTAACCACCTCAATATCTTTACTCATGTCAGGTTTGATGATATCTTGTGGAAAAATAGTCTTTTTTAACCAGTCATTTGAGTATCCGTTATTCTTCATAGCACCAAATATTTTTTCCAGTTCAATTTTTAGGCTTGTGGGAATACGTCTAATACGTTGCGCAGCATTCTCACCAAGACTAAACCTAGGGATGAGGTTCAGTCATCTAAGGGTGTTATTTATTCTATACCTTGCGAATGTGATGCTAGATACATTGGTGAAACCAAGAGACCTTTGATGGTAAGAATATAAGAACACAAGAACAATGTGAAACAACATAAGATTGATACTTCAAAACTCGCAGAACATGTTTATGAAAATCATCATCATATTAATTGGAAAGACGCTTCAATCCTTGTACATGAGTCTAATGCCACAACACGGAAAATTGAGGAAGCTAGTTTGATTTCATGTGTGGCCAATACAATCAGTGTGCACGCCTAGTGTTAATTATCCAGCCATTTGGAAAAGTTTCTGTCCATCAATTAGTAGTATTTAAGTAGTTAATTTATTTAAGTATTTAATAGTTTAACAGTGTGGTTTGTTCTTTTCGAGCTAATATCATCAATAATCTCAATTATTTGCTGTAATTTAAAATGCCATTAAATTCCCGTTTTTAATAAAGCCGATCCCCAAAACTTACGAATTTTACTAATAAAATACGCGGACGATATGTCACAATCAACAATGTTTTCGCAAATGATCAGAAATGTAACAAAAATCAAGTTAAATTGGATGAGCGAAGCGAAGACTTCAATTTCACCGACCCCCAAAAAATTTAGCTCGGGTGTTTTTTTTTTTTTTTTTTTTTTTTTTTTTTTTTTTTTTTGTTTGTTTTTTTGTCTGTTTGTTACCTCTCTACCCGACAATCGGCTTATCCGATCTTGATTAAATTTGACAGGACCTTCGAAATCTCTGAACTTAGAGGTGTATTGTTTTTGGGTACAATCGAAGAAATATTTCTCATGAATATCGTACTTCTATGATTTTTTTCGATTTTTAGTGCGATATTTTCGTGACATTTTGGGCCGATTCTGACCAAACGGGTGGGGCTACAACGTTCATATTATACATGGACATTAAGGTTATGGTGATGTAGTACCTTTAGAAAGAAAAAGTTGAAAAAGTTAGCCAGAATCCATAGAAATAAAGCTTTTAATATAAGTTTTTTACGGTAAATAATACCAATTGACAAGAAACAAAAGAAACTTGACAACATTCACCTACAATGCGTAGGCAGCAAACAAAGCACTTGCAAAAGTAAAGATATCCCAGCAAACTTTAACTTTAAAAGCTCATCCATCAACGCGGCGGGACTTTAGCGTTTTCCTAGTCTAACTGAATATACAGCGCCCACCGTAAGCAGCTCGCCTCTATCACCGATCGGTCCGACATGTTGCGTTTTAGTGCTGCCATAGCTATCTTTGCTTGGAAACGCGTTATTATGTACCTTGCTAACAGGTACCAGATCCAGAACATCGGGAGCTCGAGCAGCAGGCCCTGACTTCTTCCAGGACTTTCTCCGGGAGTTTTTAATACCCTTTTCAGTTTTCAATAATTTATGACCCCACTCAATTCTAAAGGATTCGGCTATTATTTTACAAAACCCTTTATATAATAACTGTAATTAGTTTGTACATATATTGTAAAAAGTAATTTTTGTTTATTGGATGAGCGAAGCGAAGACTTCAATTTCACCGACCCCCCAAAAAATTTAGCTCGGGTGTTTTTTTTTTTGTTTTTTTTTTTTGTTTGTTTTTTTGTCTGTTTGTTAACTCTCTACCAGACAAACGGCTTATCCGATCTTGATGAAAATTTGACAGGACCTTCGAAATCTCTGAACTTAGAGGTGTATTGTTTTTGGGTACAATCGAAGAAATATTTCTCATGAATATCGTACTTTTACGATTTTTTTCGATTTTTAGTGCGATATTTTCGTGACATTTGGCCAATTCTGACCAAACGGGTGGGCTACAACGTTCATATTATACATGGACATTAAGGTTATGGTGATGTAGTACCTTTTGAAAAAAAAGTTGAAAAAGTTAGCCAGAATTCATAGAAATAAAGCTTTTAATATAAGTTTTTTGATTTTTTGGTGCGATATTTTCGTGCATTTGGGCCAATTCTGACCAACGGGTGGGGCAACAACGTTCATATTATACATGGACATTAAGGTTATGGTGATGTAGTACCTTTTTGAAAGAAAAAGTTGAAAAAGTTAGCCAGAATCCATAGAAATAAAGCTTTTTAATATAAGTTTTTTACGGTAAATAATACCAATTGACAAGAAACAAAAGAAACTTGACAACATTCACCTACAATGCGTAGGCAGCAAAACAAAGCACTTGCAAAAGTAAAGATATCCCAAGCAAACTTTAAACTTTAAAAAGCTCATCCATCAACGCGGCGGGACTTTAGCGTTTTCCTAGTTGTTTAATAAGCAGGATCCTTGTGGTGACTCAACAATGGTCGGAAGCCGCCAATACATGGGGTTTCTGACTAGGATAAAGAAATACGTGCGACCCAGTATAGAGGTAGCCCCGAGTGTGCGGATGTGGACTCAGACCGGACGGCTTCTTGTAGGCGTCAGCTCAGGACAGTTATGATTATGTCACGAGGCTAAAGTCAATCAACTACCTGTAACACCGGAACCTCTTACCCGAAGTCGTCTCGGAAGCGGAAGCGGAAACAGCCGAACCAGGAGATAGCGACGCCTGTGACAAAGCTCAAGAGCCGCGCCCAAATGTTTGCTTCAATTACAATGTTTTCACACTTTCAGTTCCTATAATAATACTTCTCCGACGGTCATAGGTATTTTGTTACTAGTTTTACACAATCACAGTTGGCTAATTAGTCCATTGTTGTGTCCCTGCTTCAAATGCAGGAGGTCCCGGTTTCGAAACCCGCTTCAGAGTCGGTCATAAATTTTGTAACCTCAGTTCTAGGACTGGGAATGTGTAAACAGTGATACTTAGGAGCCGTCCAAGAAAAACATGATACATTCAAAATTTGTTCCGATTTCTTGTTGATTTTGGCGCATCTTAACACAACTCAACGCATCTCAACGCAACTCAACGCAACTCAACGCATCTCAACGCATCTCAACGCAACTCAACGCATCTCAACGCAACTCAACGCATCTCAACGCAACTCAACGCATCTCAACGCAACTCAACGCATCTCAACGCATCTCAACGCATCTCACCGTATCTCAAAGCACGCGTAACGCAAGCGCCGACAGGATTAGTTTGGTCAAGTCTGCAACTGAAAATTAGTTGACATGCTCAGTCCGTCCGTCTGCGTGTGTCATTTACGCGTGTCACGTCTCACGATAGAACCGAACATGACATACGAGGATAACAGAGAATGCTTTGGTGACCCTGAGGATCAGAAGGCCCCCACCCAAATCTAATCCAATCTATACTTTGGAGATCGCTCTTTAGTTTGGGTATTCCCGTAACCTTGATTGATTTAGGGGCATGGTTGGTAACATTTAGCTTCACCTTAATCACAGATATCCCATATAATTGGCTAGACTAGCAGTCAGCGGCCCACTTCCGGGACAATGGGAAGTTATCTTGAATGGGTGAGTTTGCATGGTAATTAGATGGGAGCGATTAATCGAAAAAATATTTTTAAAGATGGCCGCCAGTTTGACAGGTGAGCATATTAGACTTTGACACCAAATGATTAACTTTGCATTGTTTCTGTTTGTTCAATACCATGCTGCACAAGCTAAAACCACATCAAACAATCCAGTGAAATACTTTATTGCATTAAAAAAGCATAAATTAAAACGTCAAACCGCCATTTTGAATGGGTGAGATTGACGCTTCAATTTGGTACGCTCGCGCCTGTGCGGAGGTATTGGATACTGCTAATCTAGCCTACTATAGGTGTTAAGATATCTATGACCTTAATCATTCCGACATCCGATTAGATTCATTCAGATACCAAACAACATAAAATAATTCTTATGAACAACGATAATATGTAAGTAGGTTTTGTACCGAAAAGAGGAATAAAGGTTCAATCTTTTCACTTGGTGTCTGACCAGATTCGAAACGATTCAGCTCATTGCCCGAGATTTGAGTGCCTCCTTGAAAGTGTCATTGTTTTTCCAGCCCGAACTAGAAACGCGTGTTCGGAGGAAAGTACAACACTGACTAGTGACTCGTGCCAACTACACTTGAACTTGGAGAAAGCCTCGCCCAACAAGATCTAGACCAGAACAGGAATCAATCATTAAAATCTCCCCGAGTTTAACCCAGAGCTCGAGGTTTGCGAACCGTGGCGTTGATTTCTTTCACACGGTCGTGTGACCGATCGTGCGTGAACCGTCAACCAGCAGCGATCCTCCCACCCATGGGTGCGATCTCTCTTGGCCTGGGTGACAATATACAGCGGGCGTGACTTTTAATATAAACACCCGGCACCTCTACCAACAACAACTCAAACTCGTCACCTCCTTGACATTTACAACGAGATTTAAACCATGCCAAGGAACATGTGTATTCTTGGACGTTGCATTCCTTGTAGCTTTGCTCCCTCTTTTGTTACTCTCGTCCCCGTCTGTGGTTTTCAAACTACATCGCTCCAGAAGACTGCGACCTATAAATAAATAATATTTCGTGGGAAGCCTGCCCAGGGTGCAGTTCTTGCCCCTCTCTAACTAGGTATGTTGCGGATAGGACAATAATAATAATAATAATAATAATAATAATAATAATAATAATAATAATAATAATAATAATAATAAATAATAATAATAATAATAATAATAATTAACACAATTTATTGGTCGGGACATTTCGCCGCGTCGAATCTGCTTTAATTGCTTTTGACGTTTCAGCCCAACTGTGTGGGCTATCCTCAGAAAAACAAGATTAATTCTAAAAACTTACAAAATAAAAGCACAGACAGGCGTTACATAGAAAAACAAAATCACAAACAAACAGTTACCATGACCAGGCCCCGCCTTCTATAAACATGCGTTACATTCTTATGAAGACCAAAATATCACATTTGAGAGTTTCTGGTACGTATACGATCACTTCGTCGGACTCCACTTTCTTGGGGCTGATCCAGTTCTGGGACAGGGAGGACGAGAAGGTCTGTATTCGAAACCGGAAGTAAGATGTCGGGGATAATGCAACTATTTTTGATACGGCCAGCGTTGGAGTTGTCTTGAATCCTTTTCAATATAGGCGCCCACGACCCGCTCAGCTTAAACCCAACATCACCATTAAAATTGTTTGGTGTTTTAGCAATTTCAATGGACTCTCTAACCAATCTTGGAAGTAAACGAGGCTCTTTGCAAACTATTGTGGCACTCTCAAACAGAATTTCATGTCTTGGATTGTTAACATTTTCACAAGCATGTTTAGCCACCGCTGACTGTTCTTCTCGAGCATGCCTACAATGAGCTTTATGTTCTTTAAGTCTTGTTCCCACTGTCCTGCATGTTTGGCCTATATAAACCAACCCACACTTGCAAGGAATTTGGTAACACCACTCTCTTGCAGTGGAATGATATCTTTGACTGGCTTCATCAAATTGGCTACCTTTTTTCCCTGGAGTATAAACAGTTTGATCTCTTTTTTAGCTAAAATGCGACCGATTCTGTCCGTCGTGTACTTCACGTAAGGCAGGAAGGCTCTCGTGATGTTACCGGTAGCCTCATCTTCAAATATCGCTCTGTTATCTTGTCTTTGTGGCCTGTTCAAAGCCCTGTTGATGGTTGCATTACTGTAGCCATTGTTTAATAATGCTTCTCTGAGTACACCCTTTTCCTTTTCCAAACTTGCTTCGTCTGACAGTCTATAAGCTCGGGTTACCAGCGTGTTAATAACAGACAAACGTCAAAAGCAATTAAAGCAGATTCGACGCGGCGAAATGTCCCGACCAATTAATTGTGTTAATTATTTACCGGGCCGCGAAAGCCTTAAATTTGGAATAATAATAATAATAATAATAATAATAATCAAGATAATAATAATAATATAATAATAATAATAATAATAATAATAATAATAATAATAATAATAATAATAATAATAATAATAATAATAATAATTTTTTATTTTTTTTATTATTATTGTAGATACATTTCTTTCTTTCATAACCTTACATATTTCATACATTCGACCTTCCACAAACTGCACATGCAGCTTATCTGTGGAACTATGTTTATTAAAGATAAGGATTTATTCACTTCTGAACACTTAACCTAATATAATTGAAATTTGATTAATTGAAATTACCGACATGTGAGTCTAAACAATGTGATAATTATATAACATTTTACATTATGAGTAAATTTATGAATGAACATAATAAAAGAAAATTGATAAATACCTGAAAAACATAAAATATAAAAATCACATAACCACAATTTCCTCACTCAACTATAATATTGTTTTGAAGCAAATATGTCTTTAATTTAATTTTTATATCTCTAAATGAATCTAATTCTTTAATTTCTGGAAGAATCTTATTAAAATATAAAGGTACAGATTATTATTATTATTATTTATTATTATTATTATATTATTATTATTATTATTATTATTATTGGATGAGCGTAGCGAGCGTAGCGAGCGAAGCGAAGATTCCATTTCACTACACTGGAGAAAAAAATCCGGAATGTTTTTTTTTTTTTTTTTCTTTCTTTTTTTTTTTTTTTGTATTTTTGTGTGTCTGTGAACACGATTCCGGCTAAACCAATACTCCAATTGCGATGAAATTTTATGGAGGTCTATGAAATCTCTGAACGAAGAACTGCACGGGGGTAAAATCGATCGAAAAATTATTTTTCATGAAAATCGCAATTTTACGATTTTTTTCGATTTTTAACAAAATTCTTTGATTTATAACACCTGCATGCTTTGTCCGATTGTAATAATTTTTTCACACAACCTTTATTTTATGAATTGATATATTCGTGTGAATTTTGAGCGTTATCGAAAGATAAATTTCTTTAAAAAATCGCAATTTTTGGAATTTTTTGATTTTCAAATTTCTTTGGCTTATAGCACCTACATGCCTTATCCGATCGTAATGATTTTTCACAGAACCTTAATTTCATGAATTTATATATTCGTGTGAAATTTGAGCGCAATCGAAAAATTATTTGTTATGAAAATCGAATTTTACGATTTTTTTCTTTTTTAAATTACGAATAATTAAAAAAAATTAAAATTAAAGTTTATTTTTTATTTTATTTTAATTAAATTTAAAAAAAAAACAATTAAGTAATGATTTCTTCACAGTACAACAGAAAATCCGCATAACACTTAACAACTCAATGCACCAATTACGCTCATCCAACAACGCGGCGGGACTTAAGCGTTTTCCCTAGTTATTATTATTTTATTGGTCCCGATTGACTCATTCATGAGCATTGGACAAGTCACATAAACTACATTTCACCATCGTTACAATGTCAATATTACACAGTTCAAGTATCAATGAACAGTCAAGATCCATCCAAATTCAATACATTAAACACCCCATTTAAAATTTAAAAACATGTCTATGGGCCATAAATTCATTAACTGAGTAAAATGCCATGCTTAAAAGAAACT
>JAMZAV010015929.1:0-12510 GCA_024449915.1 Sweltsa coloradensis | reverse complement strand
ACGTACTTTTAAATGTTTAATGTAGGTCATAGAGCCTTTATGGAGGTATAAATATCCACTGTTTGGTGAATTACGCAAAATTGTATATATTGATTAATTAATTGATTAATTAGCGCAAGGGGTGTAACAAACTTATTTGTATCTGTAACGAGTTTTGTGCATTAAATTATTTTGTTTTATACCCCACACAACTACATTATTGAAAGAAATCACTCTTTGATGCATTTTTTTTTACTAATTACGCTATTAGTGCTAATTACTCTGTAAAGTATTTATTTCTCATCTTGGAGCCATTTATTTTTGAAATCGTCGTACCCGAATCAGTAAATGTGCCCATTTTCACGTTAGTTTCACTCTGTGCACTAATTTTAGACATCTTGACCCCACTATCTTGGTTCTTAAGGTGATCGCCGATAGCTGCTGCCACACTGTCTGTGACGTAGCAGTAGTTCAGGTCAAGCGACACAAGGTTCTTCAAGCCCTCAGATGAAAAGAGCCGTATCAGGATCATCTGAGGCACCGAGTAACAACGGAGCTCCAGATGACGCAGGGTGGGTATGGAGCCGATGGCGAGAATGTTGTCACTATCATCCTTCATAAGTAACTCGATGCTCAACGTTTCCAGACGGTCGAACTTCTGCAGCGCGGAGAAAGCTTCTCGTGACCAGGCCCCATAACCTAGTCTTAATGAGCGCAGGGTTTTACAGAACCGGTTGCACAAAGCTGTGGTATTGTCGTAGTTTAGAGGTTCGTAATTGTCATAGATCGTTAGGTCCTCGAGTTCGAGGTTACTGTTAGCAAGGTGCACCGAAAACTCCGAACAAAACGTTCCATTATCAGTAGCTTGAAGAGTTTTTAGGTAAGGCAGTTGAATGCAAATGCTATTGTAAAACTCTTGGCCAAGTACTTATCTCGCAAATCAACGCGCTTTTTAACATAATTAACCCTGCAAAATCTGCCTCATGAATAATTGTATATTAAGGTGTTCGGGGCGGTATTCGTGCTCATGACACGGAAAACTCGAGCCGCATATGCCCAGGTGTTCAACATCTTCAAGAAACCTACCCAACTATTAATATCAAGTCAGTTATGTGTGACTTTGAAACCGGCTTACGACGGGCTTCGACCAAGAAATCCCAGCAGCCAGGATACTGGGATGCTGGTTCCATTTTAGTAAGGTACCGTAAGTCACGCGTACATAAATACGTTCCCAGATGCCCAAAAAGCTGAGTCCCCCCTGTGTGTGTGTGGCCTAGACCTATTATATGGTCTCAAATTCAACAAACTTATCGGTCACTTCGTTTTACAACCTGAATATGTTTTTTCGTCAATTTCTATTTTCTATTGTCAATAATTTATGCAATGTATGTTATTGTCTCTCAGGCGACGGTGATAGAAGTGTGCACCGACGACTGCGAGACTCGTTGACTTATGGCAGTCAATTGATTGTAGAAAAAATAGAATGCAGAAACCACATCCTACGAAACTACTGCAATAAAATACAAGATCTAACTAAACAAACAAAGTCAGGTTAGCCGGTTCCAATGCGTACTCTCCTACAGTCACAAATAATGCGAATCCGAACAGCAATAACAAAAGCAATCAAATATCGTTCACAACAAAGTGATCTACAACTTCATGAAAGAATCCGTGAGTTGTCAAGAGATTTTAAAAATGGTATATACCATGTTTTTGGTCAACACACGGGTTGTACCGATCGCGGCTACTTTTGTACTAGTCCAAAAGAAAACGAGACAAATCGCATACCAGCAAAGGACCGAGTGCAAGATTTTTGGGGAGCTGCAAAAAAATTTGCGAAGTATCATCATTAGACATGCAGCAAGTCTACTCCACGATGTTGACATATTGGATATTGGATATTGCTTAACGTCTCATATTTGTGCAACTAGGCTAATCGAGACGAAGGGTGGGACGTAAGGGATGACGCGGGGGGACAAGGGGTGGACAGGCCTGTGCTGGTCAGAACCAGCCACAAGCGTATGGGGAGGGCAAAGGTTGCCCCACGTCGTGGTCGTCTCCGTCTGTCATCCGTCCGTGTTGTCATTGTCGTCGCCGTCGGGGAGGTAGTCAAAGGGAAGGGGAAAGTTCCCAGACGACGACCCAGAGCTCGCACATTAGTTTCAGGGAGATAAACTCCCCTAATCACGGGCCAAACCACGAGAAGGTTGCGAGTTGGAATTTGATGGCCCACGATGTTGACAATAATGCATCGGAGCAGTTTAATAGTATTGTCAACAAATTCATCGGAGGAAAACGAATATTTTATTCACATCGAGATTCATACCAAGCAAGAATAGAAGCGTCTGTAGTCTCTTACAAGACAGATGGACAATATCTCTGAATGGTAAACAAAGCTATGCAAGACGAACATAGCCCTGGTATGTATACAACGCATAACATACTTACGTTAGCAATTGTTTAAAAATGCATTTTTTTACTATGCAAATAATTTGTGTTTTAGGGGTTCATGTGAAGAAATTCTTGGAGGAAAAGAGTCAGACTCTTACTCTCACAAGAAAGAGGAGACTAGAATTTCCACATGAACAAAGCAAGAAGTCAAGACAACAGACGGGACCTGATGAAGATAATGGACTCCTTGCTGCGAGCAATGCAATGAAGCCAGCACAGAGACATTCTTCTGAGATGTCCGACACCAGCCTGTGTAGATGGCGGTCAAAAGGTGCTGGTCGGCGAGGTCATATCTATACGCAATTAAGAGGTATCGAACGTCTCAGAATAATGCAACTGTGCTGGTGTGTTGCTCGTTGGTCTTGTGGTTAGCGTATCTGCTTCCAATGCAGAAGGTCCAGGGTTCGATTCCCGCTAAGTCATCAGTTTTTTAATTTCTGATTTGGACTTAAGTTCATCAATTCTTGTCTTAGGAGTATGCAAACGGTAACTTTGGAGCCGTCCTAGCAACGAAGCACATAATAAATTCAAAGTTGTTCTGAATCGGCCCTCTGGATTCTGGCGTTGATCCGCGGGTGTTCGCACTGTCCATACCACTGATGCTATATTTCCTATTAAAAATATCGATCTATGGTTGGTTATCGCTTACTCTTCGATTGCGTCGGGGCCTACGGGGTTTGGTTTTGCTTTGGTGTATCTATATATAATGAGCACACCAGCACAGTTGCATTATTCTGAGACGTTCGATACGGTATCGATAATATACAAATATTAAATAATATAAATATATAAAATAAAATATATATTCCAGGTATAAAATACCTGGAAGAATCCTTGCCTAACATTGTCTCATTTTTTAATGATCCCAAGTACGAGTGCTCTGATGGCAATGTTGATAACTGATGATGTTAAATTATTATTTTTAATTTTATTATTTAATATAAATAAATAATAATAATAAAATAAAAACAAATTATAAATAAAAAAATAATATAATATAATTTTTTAATGATGATGTTTAAAACTTTAAACAAGGCCGCGACAGATATTGTGCAGATTCAGTTTTTAAATTGGAAATTGCTTTACGTCTCATATTTATGCAACTTCAGGCTCTGCATGTTGTCCAGAACTGCAAAGAGTTGTTTGAGCTTATTACCTTCCTTGAAGGTACTAACTACCCAACTGGACACCTTCTTTGTAAGAAGGTTGGCCTTGTGTAACAAGTTTAGTATCTTGGGTAAGTTGTAGATACATACTCTTCCAAAATTACTAGTTGGTAGAGGCTTAAATGAAGCCTACTCACAAACACTCGTACTATTTATGAAATCAACAGGGAATTATATGATACTAAATATAGATATTTCATTATGGTTGGACATCCCTAGACTGCGATGCGAGGCTCTCTGCTGTGTGCGTGTAACTACAGGTACTAGTTAAAAAAGTGCGGGCGCCAAGGTCATATCGACACTACACGAGAAAAGCACGTGCACTCTTTAGGAAAGAATTAAAAATTAAAAAATTATCCACCTATAGTGTGCATGGATTGTCTGTACCAGAATTCATGACTATGTATCCTACTATCACGGATTCATTCCAGAGCACAGTAGCGGGCTGTACGCACAGACATTGCAAAACGATTTGCTCCCTCGTCAACTAACAAATCCATTTTATCATTAAAACCCAAACTACAATCCTTGCCTACCCTACCATTCACTCCCAGAATTCAACCTCCCAAATCAAAATCGTTAGCCTTGCCCATTCCTTCTTCTCCTGTTCACACATCCCATTCACCATCTCCATTTTCCACCTGCACTACAGACACAACAAAATCAACTACCTCGTCCACTCTTCTTCCCATTCGTTCTTATGCACCATCCGCATATTCAACTCCCACTCCTGTAGGCCTAACTACCGGAACTAGTCCTAGGCCTACCCTAACACATAACCCGCCTCCATCACCCATGGAAACTCGAGAACCTTGTATCAACTCAACTGTTTGTAAGTTTATGGTAGCATATCTTAACAACATTAAATAAACTTTCAAATACTTGCATAGTGTGGGTTGAAATCTCGTGAGATATTCATGAATCATCAATCAATTGATAAGATTTTGCTACGTCCTACCACAAGTTAGAAGTTACCAAATGAATGAAATTAACTTTATACCACAAAGCTATGTAGAACAATGACTGTACATGTAGGGCCTATTACTGTCGCACTGTATCCTGTGATTATTAAATTTGAAGGTCCTAGAACCTACACCAGGATAAGTGTTAGGCCCTAGGCCTACATGAGGCTAGGCATGGGCCACAGTTTCTTATAGACACAAGTAAGCCCAATGATCTTTCACTAGGCTATATTAAAATTGTTTGTCCTAGAGCTTAGGCTAGGCCTACGGTTTTGTACACATTTTTTCTTACTTCATCTGTTTAGGGAACACTCTGAGAGATAGTGTCATTCACATTCGGACTTGGAGGAGATGATTGTCTAACAAGAGAACAACTTAGCTGCACAACCAGAAGGGGGAGAGCCAGAGTTACATGGAGGAGAGCCAGAAGTAGAACCAGAAGATGGAGAACCAGAAGATGGAGAACCAGAAGATGGAGAGCCAGAACCACAAGGAGGAGAACCAGAAGAGGGAAAACCAGAAAATGGAGAACTTGAGCCACAAGGAGGAGAGCCAGAAGAGGGAGAACGTGAGGTAGGCCTACCCCTACCAGTCAAAAAGTTAATAAAAAAACGCCAACGAGACCCAAGTCAATGGCATTGTAATGTGCAGAAAAAAAATGTCAGACAGGACAACCGTTTATTTCTGTTCGAGGAAAGCCCGTTCCGGCCAAAGAAGTCAAAAATAAAAAGGATTGCCTCCATGCATGCAAGTATGGTTGCAGTAAATATATTTCTGTAGATGAACGTCAAGCAATACACTTAAAAGTACTACAGTCTTGATGTTCACAGTAAACGAATGTTTATTGTTTCGAACACTGAAAAAACGCAGACCTCTCGAAAGACCAGCGGTGCCGTAATTTCTCGTAGGAGTTTTACTTACAAATATAGTTTTAATGTGAGAAACGATACGGTTCCTGTATGCCGAGAGTTTTATTAAGGGACTCTTGATATAAGCGAAAAACCGGTGTATACTGCACATAAAAACAAAGACATGATAAGTGGTCTCCCTGCAGTGAGCAGAAAGGGTCTGCACCCAAAGAAAGTGGTTCCAGAAGAACAAAAACAAGCAATTAGGGAACATATCGATTCATTCCCTAGAATGGAATCATACTACTGCCGGATGAACACTAAGCGTGAATATTTAGAATCTAACCTAAACATATCAAAAATGTATGACTTGTACCAAGAAAAACAAATTGAAGAGGGCAAGACTGTTGCTAAGAAGAGCATGTACGATAACATTTTTAACAACGAGTACAACCTATCCTTCCATGTCCCAAAGAGTGACCGCTGCGACACTTGCGAAGCTTATTCAGTAGCTTTACAGCATCAAAACAATCTGTCTGATAAATGAACATGCATTACATTTGTCTGAAAAGACTGCGATGCGCTCTGAACGACAACAAGACAGGAATACCAAAGACATTGCGGTTGTAAGTTTTGACTTACAGAATGTTGTGACGTGCCCTCGGGCAGAAATAAGCTATTTTTTTTTATTTCCGGAAGCTCAATCTTTATAATCTGACGGCTCACCTCTCGACAGCGAAACAAGGATATTGTACCATATGGACCGAGGCGGAGATGGGCCGTTCGGGAAATGAGTTAGCCAGCGCTATTATTCAAGTACTGGAAATAGTAATACAAGAACATCCAACCCTGCAAGACATTACTTGTTGGAGTGATAGTTGCGTGCCTCAAAATCGCAACTCTCACTTATCTTATGCTATAAAAACAAACAAAACAATTTGTACCTCTTAATTTGCCAGTCACTACTTCCCCTCTCCCCCTCCCACCCAACCCATCTATGTGTTGAGACCTCGACTGTCAACACTCAACAACATCGTTACGTATAATATGATATTAAGATTACCTACCATCACCTGTGGTGTACACTATTTGTAAAATGTCTAATATTTTGATCAAATCGGCTCTGGTTCTTTGTTATGTGAGTAACTTTGTGATACTGTCTGTGATACCGGTATTTAATTTTGATCCATCTTTACATCATTTGTGATACATGTGATGTGCTGTATTTTTGGGGAAGTTTTGTTTTTGCATTTATGCATAAAAACATAACTGACATTACATCTTGCTCGCTCCAATGGAAAGCTTGGCCACTTTTACCGTTAAAAGATGCCACTGAATGGTTTTATTTTTGATTTCCTGTAGTTTTGGTGTAATTTTTTGTATTTAGCGACAATCCTATGAGAGAACACTGCCTTCTATTCTACACCATTCCATTAGACTACCATAACCCTTGGGCGACATATTGTTGGTACTTTAACTCTGATAGTGAGTATCTCATCTGTGGATAATAATAGATACTTACATAATGTTTGGGCCTCCATTTGTTGTTAGCCACAATAACTTTCAAAATTCAATACCAACCTATAGATTATAAAATAAAACTACCCAAAATCGAGCTGCCGCATGCTATGCAAGTTTCCGTAGCGGGAACATAACGCTCAATCCCACTCGTAAAAAAGCTGGTATTTTTTCCATGTGCATTTTGTTATGGATGGACGAGCGTTCCGATCAGCAAATTACAATAGAGCACGAAGGCGCCAGCAGGAGTCCAGGCAGGACGAACCTTCCTCTATCTCGGCACCCGCGCGTGCGAAGCCGCAGGGTCAAAGGCATGGCGAGAGTGCTGAAACTAGGGAAGATAGGCTTTAGAAAAATACGGCCTATCTTTGAACATGCAGCGAGAAACGCGTGTACATACAGGGGCCAAAATATCAATTGATGAGAGCCTTATGAAATTTAGGGGGCGTTTGTTGCATACAACCCTAGCAGAGGGCAAGGTTGGGTTGACACTATACAAAGTGGTGTGAGTTGGTAACAGGCTACTGTCACACACTGAAGTGTACACTGGGCCAAGAAAAAATGAAGCTGGAGGTGATGCGGCAGACATGCTTGCCAGTGAATTAGTGTGTAATTTCTACTGTGTGATGCCCTGTTTATTCCAACAGAAAAATTAATATGGATAATTGGTAGAGCTCGCCAGCCTTTTACTAAACTTACTGGCGGAGAGAATCCTCATTACATAAAGGACTGTTTTTACCATTCCACTGACAACATCTATTGGATCTTCTATTTTCGGCCATTGATGCATTGGATTGGATTTGCTTTAACGTCTCATGATTTATGCAACTTTGGCTATCGAGACGAGGGATGGCCGTAAGGGATGGCGCGGGGGACAAGGGGGGGGACGGCCCTAATGCTGGTCAGAACAGCCACAAGCATACAGGGAGGGCAGAGGTTCCCCCACGTCGTGGTCGTCTCCGTCTGTGTCATCCGTCCGTGTTTGTCCATTGTCGCGCCTGTCGGGAGGTAGTCAAAGGGAAGGGGTTCCCGACACGCCCAGAGCTCGCCATTAGTTTCAGGGAGTGAAACGCCTATTCACGGGGCCAACCGCGAGAAGGTGTCGAGTTGGAATTTTGAAAGGCTCCGCCATTTAATGAACAAGAAGAATTCGTATATGGCATTGACTTAACAGCCAAATTGTTTATAAATAAACAACGCGTCCATTATCTTGTCTATTTACTACTAGCAATTGTTCAAGTAAAATAACTATTTACAATTGATTACAAATGAGCTCTCGTTTAGAATGTAATTCTCATAACGGCTTGTGTGGTTTGAACTTGTTGTACTCGCCTTATACAACGTCGTACTCCTTTAAAGCAATGTTTTTTAACGAAGAGGAACTAAAAAGTAGTACAAGAATGCTCAACTGTATACACTTGACATCAACACCGGGGGGGGAAGTCGTTGATCGACTGGAATCGAACCGCGCATTGATCTTGTGCTGCATTGGACTTGACCAATGTTTGTAAGTTACCTATAAATTAATTATGATTCCACATAGGCCAACGAACTGATGTTCACTGTGATTCAAGTGTGTGTGGTTGCGCAGGCTGGCGCCCTTTTTAAAATCCTACAAACCATGTTAGTGCTCAGATGATTTCGCGGGCATCGTACGGCACGTAAAGGCTTCCTGCGTCGTAATAAACTGATCTGGTTGTTATTCCCGGGGGCTGACAATCCGTACTACAGCTCTGGATGTTTTCCGATCAACCAGCCTTTTAAACGACCGCCTCCGGGAAAGATACAATGAATGGTTGTCACAAACAGACTACGGCCCCTCCGCCTCTGCAGTCAACAATCAACGCGTGTGCACTCGATCTGGTGACGCAATGGAACTCCGCTGCCATGGCTCACTATCGTGCCGGGAAATGATTGAGAAATCATTTAAAAGTGGCACATCACCAATGATCTAGACGGCCATGAAGTACGATGTGTTGTAAGCGACTGACGACAGTGACGAAGATTACGACGCCGACGCCGAGCCAGACTCTCAGTCTCACTTGGACTCCGTGGACAGAAATGACAACTCGGGAAGCAGCACGGCAGCACTAATAAGATGACAAGCATTGCGCTTGTTTTAACGATTGTTTTTTATTTTTTATTCAGTGTTGTTTATAATTTTTGTGGTCAAGTTCCGTACGGCGTTTACGAACGATAATTAACGCATAATTTTCGTATTTGAGATCATCTTCGTAATATTTTACAGTGACAATAAACACTTTTTTTTTATTTTCCTTGAATATCTCACTTCATTTTTTACATTCCCAATACTTTGTAACACTCTGCTACTGTAAGCATCCCACATACTAGGGCTGGTGCGAGTAACTTCGATTTTCCGAGCCTTTTCGACTGACATATTTGAGCTCGCGCCGAGCCGGCTTGGTTTTAGGCTTGATTTATTTCGGCCGAGTCGAGCTTGGCCTTTAGGCGCGATTTATTCGAAGCCGAGCTTACAAAAACCACCCAGTTTTTGCTCATTTCCTAAGTCTTGACACAAAGACTTTCGCGGAGAAATGCGGCGTCTCTTGGTTCAACGTCACACAAAAGTCGATCTACGGGCCGACAGTAGGCCTACAACCAGCTGTAGCCTGTTTCTACGCTAGCACTCTACAGTCAATGCAAATCGACGCCTGGCTAGCCCTTGCGGTTGATCGCCGGCGAGAGAGAAGAGAGAGAAAGAGTGCTCTAGACTGTGTTGAGCATACGTACTTACGTTAGAGCTTGCATCGTGGAGGAACGAGATTTGAATTTCGCTGCGCGCCGGTGTTTTACAACACGTAATGTATGGACGTTCAAGCGAGGATGTAGACGATCCAGCAGAAGAACCTATTGCAGGATGTAGTCCACAACCAAGCAGGTAGGCCTAGAACTGCTGGTTTGTCATCTGCCGGTATAATGAATTATTTCCAACCCATGGCAAACGAGAAACAGCCCAACTGGTGCTAGGCCCTATTTCTCCATTGAGCCATGGAAAAAAAACTCCTATTTGGAACTATTTTGAAAAAAAAAGTCGCCTGTGGGGAGGGGGGGGGTGCTGTTTGCAATCCTTGTTCAAAATCTTTTAAAACAAAAACTGGCGTGACGAGTAGTTTACATAGGCATTTGAACAACAACCACAATCAAGCTTAAAGGAAATTGAAAACGAACAATCTGCCGCTACTGAATCAAAAAGAAAAAATAAACAACCCAAAAAACTATGGAAAGTACGGTACTACCCTACTGACAAACAAAGCCGCATAGGCTACAATGCACAACATGTGTCACAAATTATAACGTCAATAATCCACTTAGTAATACTAACATATACTATTAGTTAAATGGGTGCTTCAAACATGAGTAATTTGCAACACATACCAGGGAATTTGGTATAACCAAAACCAAGCACAGAAACCGGGCACCTCCTTTGTGTGACTAGGCTCTCATCCCGACACTGAACAGAACCTGAGACTTTCTGAACATCAATCCTCAAGCTGTGCATGACAGAACCAGAGACCGAGACCAACACTAACATAACAAACACTCCCTGACAAGCAGGACAGAATAAGAGCGAACAAACCTCCAGCCGGACAGAATAACAGAAAATTTCACGAGTTCCAAATATTATAGAGAACAATGCGGAACATAACCCAGCAAAGACTTTGCTCAAACAACACATGCAGCAGTAACAGAGCTAACTATAACTTCGCGTGTACTGTGGAGGCTCGACATGCAAACAGACCCGAGAGCGCGACAAAACACTCCCGCCTGCAACTATAAGACGACAGATCACCTGCGAGTGCGAGGCGAGGCTGCACATTTGTGCGAAGTGAAGGGGTAGTAACAAAGGTGGCGGGCGCGAGGTCATATCGATGCTGTACTTAAAGTGCATTGAACTCTTTAAATTGTAGTTTGATGACAGAAGGACATAAACTCTGAGAGGTGTAATTTATTGGTTGTGATTGATATTTCTATATGTGCAGTGAGGTTTATCGTGACGATACTGGAGTATCGTAGACACTGCCTCCTAGATATTGCTCGGGGCTCCTCGTTCCCTACCTGTCCACGCGACAGGTTTTGATTGTTGACCAGTAATTCGCACTTTTATCTCACATAGGCATTCTAGCGTAGTTATCGTCCCAAAAAGCTCCGTTTTGTTTTTGTTGTACACGTAGAGACGATTAAAATGCTATCTCAGTGTTTTGTATTCAGACTTTCAATGTTCAATTTAAATTAAATTTAAAAGTTCAATTTATTAATATAATAGATCGGAGATGACTTTTGATGTGATGCAAATCAAAACAACTACAAAAATACAACAGAGCTTTTGGGGGCGGTAACTAGCGCTGCCAGGACAACAATTAACACTATGCGCGTGAACAGGCAGGGAACGAGGAGCCACGAGCAACATCTAGGAGGCAGTGATCGTAGATATTGCCTTATCCATGGATTTAATGTTATTATAGACTGTAAAACTGCGCACCGAGAATCGCCTTTTCCCCTTCTCAAAGCTGCCCCGAAGGCCAAGAAGGTTGTCATAGGTATGCATAGAGATGCGAAGCTCATAGTTACCTATGACATGGGTCATCAATTATTAAAAATATTATTTTCACTAACAAACTTTACGCTGGCATTGAGGCTACAAACGTTTTAGTTTAGCGCGTGATGCGGGTTATATGCTTGAGCCCTCTTGCGTAATTTCACTAGGAGAGCATAAACATTAAGTGAGATTATTGTGAATAATGTGATTAATGTGATTAACGATCCAGTAAGACTTTATTACTATTTTACCCTATTTATTAATTGTTCCGTATAGTTTAGACTCGTTTGAATTGAGGTGCAAGGACATTGGTCTTCTTGGAAATTTTCTTAAACGTACAAGATATATAACGAGGTAAGTCACAACTACATTGCCTAGGTGGGTATCTGTCGCGAAAGCTCTAGGAATTTTTTCAAGAGCGCACTTGAATCTTTTTTGGCTGGTGGGACTATTTCGTCAAAAAAATGCGAGCAAGCGAGTCTGCTGTATGGAACTTTTCTAATATTAGATCATAACCATAAAATCTAGCTAGGCTACATTTCCTGCAATATAACTAACCATGATTGGATATAGGAATATAACGCAGATAGGTTGAGTTAAATCTCAAGCGGGTTGTAACTAGGGATGCCATTTTATTATCATATCAGTCAATACGGGGGGAAAAAACAAAGAAAAACATGAAGGCTCCTATCTACTATTTATGTTCCAGATTTAAATACGGTACTTAAAAGGTAGATACATTGTCAATTACACAATGTCACACAATTACACAAACGTCAATAACAATTAAGGCTTTGTAAGATTAACAAGCCTCCCTAGCTATTTTCAATTCTATATCTACCATATTTACATACTAATATGCAAATTCATCTAATTAATTTTATTAATTCCATTAATATGCAACATATCAAATGTATCTACATCTATATGATATCAGTTAGCAATCAACTATCAAAGTCAATCGTATTTTTGTGAATTAACTCTGTATAGATAAAACTGCTATGCTAATTAACCTAATTGCATACTCA
>JAMZAV010015928.1:0-34075 GCA_024449915.1 Sweltsa coloradensis | reverse complement strand
AGGTAAGCAAAAAACGAAATCGAGTCTACGCAAAACAGGCATTGAATGGTGGAATCCGCATTAGCCCAATCATGGATGTAATCTAGGCCTACTTACCAGCAGTTCCATTGCTCGAATGGATTTACGAGGCCCTCCAGGCCAACCCCATCACTTCCCGCAAAATGTCGGTATAGGATGGGTCCAATGTAGGGAGGACAGGGATGCCTCCGCCAGTCTTCAAACGCTCCTTCTTCTCATCAATCAGAACCTTTTTCACAAACTTAAACTGCTCCTTCTTCTCATCCATCAGAGTCTTTTTAACAGCCCTCTTCGTTATCAAATTTTGATTTTAAATTGAGCAGGGTTCGTGCGTGGGCCCCACATTGAGCATTAAACTCTTCCTGGAGCTTTGCCCAACCGTGCTCATTTTCTTTGTTAGAGAGTGCATCTGTCTTTTTACATTCTATGACAGAGCAATATTTTCTTACCAAAGCCCTTAATAGCGCCTCTTCCGAGGCACTAAAATTACTGGCACGCTTGCGTTTTGGTATAGTATTTTCGTTTTCTGACATGATGTGACTTGTGGGCATACAGAATACAATTGCAAAACAAAATGTAAGAAAATAACTTAGGCCTTACGCTTCTTTACAAGAATGTCAACTCAACATCAACAGGTGATCAGCTGAGATGTAGCGACATGTGAACAACAGCACTGCGTGTCGGGGTGGCCCTCGCACGGCCTGTGCACCATGTGCTCGACCACCAGTCGGTGGAGACGCGGCTGTTGGAGCTCATCGGGAAGTTCGGCGTGCACGTGACGATCAACCTCGTCCATGGTTTCGCACCGCGCGTTCTCGCACATCACGAGGAGAATGTGTGCGTGGGGCGTGCGGCGGCGACTGTACTCGATCGAGTACACGTAGCTGTCGACGGGTCCGAGCACGTTATTTGTCTTCAACTCCTCCAAGAGCACCAGCAGCTTTAGATGGAAAACGCGCGCAACCAGGTCGGGCCGGTCGAGCTGATCCTGCCCGGGGCGCGACAGATTTGCGATTATCTCCGGCCAGCGCAGGTTTGCGGTGAATGTCATGAAAAAGGTCGGCTTTTCGCGCGCGCGCAGCATCGCCAACGTGTCCACATAGTACTCGCGGCGGTCGCGCGGCGAGCCGTGAAACGATGCGGGCAGAACCATGACGCGTCCCACCCGCAGGGCTTGATCCGACGCCGCCTCGGCGACGCGGGCCATGAGCGCCGCATAGTACTTGATGCGTAGCCTCGCCTGTTTTTTTTTTTCGCCTCGTCTTGCTCGTCACGATAAGCCTTTATTTGGGAGGCACTTGGCGACAATTGCTTGGGTGCGTGGCCAATCTCTCTGCCGTCGTCGTCGTCGGATGAGGACACGACAATGTCATCCATCTCTGTCACCGCGATGCCATTGTTTGGCTTGTCTTGGGCCGGGGTGGCAGTCTCGTCAACACACACGTCCAGTGGCGGCGTCGGTTGTTGGTCCCGAGCACGTGACAACAAAGTACTCACTCACTGCCAACGGTGGGCAGGCGGCAACTCCAACAACTGCAATGGTGGGCGCCTTTGAGACGGTGGCCGGCACCAAAGCAATGACTCTTGGTGCCGGGTCAATGACCGCCACCAGTGCAATGGCTGCCGGCGGCGGAATTACAATGTGCGGTGAAACAATTGCGCCATGTGTGACGCCGTTGTACGCGTCCACATTATCGGGAGCTGCACCCAATGCAGCCGAGGGTCGTCTCGCGCCACCAGCGGTGGCCAGTTGAGAAAACGGTGTGGTTAGTGCACTGCGCCAAGTGGCCACGCAACGGCCTGCGGTTTGCCAATAGCCGTTGCCAGAGAAATGTCTGGCGGTGGTGCATTGTTGGAAGCCGGTGGCAATGCAGCGGTGTTTGGCGGCGAAACTATGTGGCGGTTGAACAGTGCCATTTGAACTTGGATGCCACCACGACATTTGTGTATTTTTTCCAGTTACCCGCACTGTGGACGGAAACAAACTATTGTTTACTGCAGCATTTCAATCTGCGGGTATGTGCATTGAGTAGAGTGTGTAACCTGATTTCATTTACAAATCTGGCCCTCGGCCCTTGGCAAAGAGTGCTACAACTTGCGACCACCCGAGTGCCTTGTCACGTACCGCGGTGGGGTTACCCAAATGCGAGGCACATTTCGACATACATTTGGTGATTTGTAAAAAAATAATTCACCATCGCCCTTTGGGGATGGCGTAAAAATGTAGAATTTCGTTTATAGTGTTGCTGAGGGCGAGAATTGTAAAGGTGTGTGGCTACAGTGGGGTGCAACTTTACAATGATACATGTTGACATTGGAAGAAAACAGTTTAACTACATAAAGTGATGAGATGTAAAAGTGTTGCCAAGGCCTTCAATTACCTTGGTTGTTGAAACATTGTCGTGTTGGCATTGGCAAAATCAACACTCGCCATTCAAAATTAAAAAGTCGGTGAATTGTATGGTAATGAATGGTAGAAACCCACATGAACTATGGGATTGTAGTCAGAGGGAACAGCAGTAGGAAAAATACAGAACTCATTTTTAAACTTCAAACGAAAGCTAACGATGCATAGTAGGCCTGAAAAAGGTGCAATCATGTGGAAAGCACTTTAGGACGCTAGGGATACTAACAGTACCATCAAAATATGTGTACTAAACCATAATATAATTTAAATACCATCACTATCACACAAGTGCAAAAGGCTCAGATATTCACCACTAAAACACTCGTAATAAGAAAAATTTGTTTATTGCAGCAAGTAAGTTGAAACTTTCTAACAAAGCTCCTAGTCAGGCAGGGAGAAAGCTGTATATCCACTTACATACAGATACGAAAGGAATTACAGACCGCAGTGCATTTGAAGGGGTATTTAACCTCTAAATTCAAAAAATATATTTCATTCAGGCTAACTAGTAATGAATTTAGCAATTACAAGAAAAATTATTGGGTCACCATGACCTCCCAAAAAATTGTCGAACATGACATTTTTCGAGCTAGGTCCCATCGGCAAAAATCTCCCATAAGAAATACCATGGGGACGATCTTTATGCCCCGTGACCTTGGAGGATTTTGATCCAAAAAAATATTGGCCATTATTGACGTACTCGACAGCCTTTTCTGTAAATTCTGTATATTTTGTTTTGTAATTTGGGCAAGTAGTTCGGTCAAAATATGCTGATTACCAAGATGGGGTGTGATTTTGGAATGCATATTTTTGCGTGTTTGAGGGTATATTTAGGCAAAGTTTCAAGACACGATGTTATAAAGGGGCATTTTAGATTAAATAAATAAATAAATTAATAAATTTTATTTAGAGTCTACCCACTCAGTTATATAACTGATTTTCAGTGGGGGACTTTAAATCAAAGCGACCAAGCCAACCCTGCAGGTCCCGACGCAATCGACGAGTGAGCGATAACCAACCAATGATCGATATTTTTAATAGGAAATATAGCAATCAGTGGTATGGACAGTGCGAACACCCGCGAATCAACGCCAGAATCAACAAGGCCGATTCAGAACAACTCTGAAATTTATTATGTGCTTCGTTGCTAGGACGGCTCCAAAGTCACCGTTTACAAACTCCTAAGACAAGAACTGATGGACTTAAGTCCAAATCAGAAGTTAAAAAATTTCTGACTTTAGCGGGAATCGAACCCTGGACCTTCTGCATTGGAAGCAGATACTCTAACCACAAGACCAACGAGCCACAGAGCCATACTATGCTCTAGTATCTATGTGGACCAAAAAAGCAGGTTAAAGCCGATTTAGGAAATTTTCCAAAACACCAATTTTTGCCAATTTCTGGATCAAAAAAATTTAAAAAGTCGTGTTAAATCACAGTTACAAGATATAATTTTTTAAACGGCCATTTAAGTGTAGTATTGTGCTATAGATCACGTGTTAAAAAATATATTTTTTTTTTTTGCCCCTTCAAGACAAAGCTACATGAGTTTTTATTGATTAAAGAGTTTTTTTACAACAGATGATTTTTTAGTACATGTGAAGGCTGATGTGCAAGAGTTGCCTAAATTCATAGTGCTCACTAACGAATGTAATATACTAGTAAACATCTCATTCATTTTATGTAATTTAATATACTTGTACTGGTGCGTCCTGGAATGAATACATACTTTACATGTGCATAGATGTCAAATTTTACGCTGATAAAAAGTATGATATTACTACTGTAAATGTTTTTGTATTTTACTGTTATCTTTGTTTTTAATACTAATTTTTACCTGGTTGATATTACTGTTGTAAAGGCTCTTGTTTTTTATTTTACTTGTCTTTATAATGTATGTAATTTTAACAACTGATAATAAAACTGAACTGAACTGAACCTAGCATCTTCAGATCCTTTTTACTATCACCCAGTGGATTGGCCACCAAAAATTCATCCTGAAAGAGCACTATTTGTAGTGCTGATTTATCACAAACGCTCCTGTATGTGAGAGCCATCTTGAAGATCTGTAAATGGAATGACTCCTCTTGATCACTTGCATCTTGATTAAAATTTTCAAAATATTGTTTGTACACAGTCTGGTCACTCAGCGGTGCTTCTAGAATGTAAAGACTTGATAATCGGAACATAATGATAGTGACATTCTTTGTTCAACTGTTTTGTCAACTGTTTGCAATTCTACAAAGCCTCCTGTTTGCTCTTGATAGTAAGGACTCCAAATTCTTAGTGTGCACGGATAAGTATGATTTAATAATAAGGATGAGGTATTTTGGAAAATTGTATGATATCATTTTGAATAAAAGTCCATTATGCCACACTGTGTCGAATGCTTTTTCGATGTCTAGAGTTAGTATGCCAGTGTGTTGGTTTGAGTTGAAGCGGTGCGAAATATGTTCAGTGAGTCGTATTAGTTGTTTAGTAGTTGAATGAAGTCTGCGGAAGCCGAATTGTTCTTGGATTAGGATGTTGTTTTCCATTATATGCTTGTTCAAGCGGATGAGAATGATTTTTTCTATTATTTTGCTGATGTTCAAATCAACAAAGCTGTATAATAGAATTTGAAAAATAGCACATCACTCTAAAAGAGAACACGGGCCCTAATGACCTTAGTGTTGTGTGCTCTTAAACCCTAATAACTAACTACGTAACTAACTAACTTTAAGTAGATTTGTTTGTTGACATACACTTTTGTGAAGTGGCTGAGTATATCACTGTACTGCAGACCCAGAGTTCATCATATTATACACTTTATAGCTAAACCTGTCGATGAAGGAATTTATCTCAATGTTTATTTAACATAAAATTTATTTAATAAATATAAAATGTAAAACATAAAAATAAAATAAATTTGTTTCAATTTATTTATTTTTGTTTATCATATTATACACTTTATAGCTAAACCTGTCGATGAAGGAATTTATCTCAATGTTGGCTATATTTCTACGACACATGTTTGTTATAAATAAATAAATAAATTTTATTTAGAGTCTACCCACTCAGTTATATAACTGATTTTCAGTGGGGGACTTTAAATCAAAGCGATCAAGCCAACCCTGCAGGCCCTGACGCAATCGACGAGTGAGCGATAACCAACCAAACATCGATATTTTAATAGGAAATATAGCAATCAGTGGTATGGACAGTGCGAACACCCGCGAATCAACGCCAGAATCAACAAGGCCGATTCAGAACAACTCTGAAATTTATTATGTGCTTCGTTGCTAGGACGGCTCCAAAGTCACCGTTTACAAACTCCTAAGACAAGAACTGATGGACTTAAGTCCAAATCAGAAGTTAAAAAACTTCTGACTTTAGCGGGAATCGAACCCTGGACCTTCTGCATTGGAAGCAGATACGCTTCATCATACATTTCTTTTTTGGTTCTTTATATTTAAATTTGTGATACAAATAATATTGTATCACATAAATAATACTGGGTACATGAATGGGCAGCAATGGAATATAGCCTACAAATACATTGATAAGGTTAAAATGCAATTACATTTATTTGTTAAGTGAGCAATTGCTGCACTTGAGGGCATCGGGGAGCCGTGTAGAAAGTACCGTCTACGTTGTACTCGTCCGCTTTGGTAACGACATCGCGTACCATGTCGTCGTTTGCAAACACCATAGAAATCGAACCATCGTCACCTACAAGGATAGCTATAGCGTATAGCTCAATGGGACCTGGAAAATTGACAGAAAGTACTCGGTTCATTCATTCAAGGGTGTCAAATACAGCTTTGTTCCTTGATTGATTAGGCCCTCACGACAGGTGACAATAAAATGGGTTGGGCGCCTTGATTTCTAATTAATTAACTATCTAAGCCGCTATTACTTGGATATTAATCAATGATAGGTACGCTAACTCGGAGCAAACAAACAATGAAATGGACGACGACACAACATATTACACACCAACATATGATTCGCCAGGGTTAACAGCGTAACACAAGCAAGCGTACCACGGACACTCTGTCCTCTGAGGGGTGTGCATGGCGGGGCGGCAGCTACCTCCTCCTCCTTCGGGCTTGCGTGCTCTGGAATGCCTAAGTTTATGCTAGGTCTAGTGGTGGTGACTCAGAGGTTGGTGAAGGCCTTAAATAATAACAATGATAATGGAGAAGCAAGCGGTAAAAAGAGGGGGGAGGCTGGTTTTGCTATCATGTAGACAAAACGTTTCTTGGAATTCCATTTATTTTTGTAAAAATAGTTACAGGTGATACTTTACGTTTGCAATTACTCGAAAATTATTGGATCCAATAAACAACTGATTACCTTGACATGATATGACAAGAATACAAGTAAATTTAACAGAGGTGAAATAAAATTAGTGACCAAAGGTGTTTGTACTCATCCTTCGCCTCAGTCCCATTGTTATGCGTGGTTATTGTCGAGAAGAGAACATCGTGTGATCGACGCGTCGGTTTCGGTGCGGACGGTGTGAAGCGGGGGGGGGGGGGGAGGAAATGCAGCCTTGATGCGGGCGGTCGTGGGCGTCCTGATGAACGGACGGCCGCGTGCAGTCCCGATAAATTAATATCGCCTCTACCACAGACACTGGTTCATCTGGAACTGGAACTCCCTGCTCCTCACGTGTTCCTACACATGGTACATCCAGGCGGCTACCACGAGTATAGGTAATTACACGGTCTCGAGGGCGTCGTTCCCAAAGTCCGTCGGTAGACGACTTGAGTGCGTCAACAGTTGGCCAGTAGTACGGCGGGGGAAGGGAAGGGTTGATGGTCTTGCCTAGCCGGCTTAGCTACGTGGGCCAACCACGTGGTTCTCGTACAGGAATGCAGACTCATAGCGTGGTCTCGATGGGATAACAAGGAATAACTTAATTTAGACGGTAGTTGACGAATGAAAGCGTAGAATAGATAGAATTAACTTAGGGTAGGAAGAAGCTTTGAAGAAGTCTCGGTTACCTTGGTATCGCAGGTGTTCGTCATAGCTGTGTGGCGTCTCACTATCGTCCCATAGCGTGGGTGACATGCCTGATTGGCTCACACGCGACAAAAATGATGAAAATACTAAAGAATTAGTGCCCTGGACACCTCAAACACATTTCTACCCGTTGCTTATTCCGTGGCTCTGCCATTGTGGCTAATTCCGCACTTTTGATCTACTTTATTGAAATTACACACTCGGCACTGTCGACACTTGTGCTCTTGACAATGGTTCTGGCGAGAGTGCGAGAGCTATCGACTCCCTGAGGACGCGTTCCTCTGAAGGGCACGCTGATGGCCTAGGCACCCTACAGAAAGTATTCCTTATTGGCCGGTGAGGGGAGGATACCGCTGGCTATGCCATTAGGGTCACCCCTTTCATGGGCTACACTTGCCACCCGCTCACACAGATATACCGTTAGCTCGAGTTCGAAGACACCAACAATTTGGGCAAAGTTGCTTGTTTTAACTTTAAAACAGTCCCCCCTGTTTTACCGCTTTCCATTTGAATGTTACGTAGTTGATCAGCTGTATTAACGCAATGTTAAAAATGTCACAATCAATTTAACTTTGGATATTTAATCATTCAGACCAACTGTATTGTCAATTGCCTTTGACGGTATCAGTGCCACATTGTGCGCAAAACATGGTAGATGATCTTCTTCGTTTTTTCGTTTATTTTTGGCGTTATCAACCAAACGTTTCATGTCTTCTTTATTTTTACTCTCTTCCTCCATTTTCTCAGCTCGTGCTTTCTGTTTCTCTAGATTTTTCTGTTGTTTTCTGGCATACTGGTTTTGAGCGTCAATGATGTATGCATGGGCATTGAGCAACGACGACGAGGATCTTAAAGCTCGTTCGGATCGTTCGTATTTTTGCGTCGCGACGTCCGGGTGAGTTTCGCAAACGGGTGTACGACGGTGCGGACCGTGCGGCCACTGTACTTTGTCTCGTGCCCCCCGTGCGATGGGGGCGTGTAATACCGCGTTATCAGTTCTGGCAGGAAACAATCGAAATAAAATGTTTTTAGCTTGTCATACATGTCAGCATTCCAAAACTTTTTCACCTAAGGACGTCCACGCAGCAAACAAGTAGTATGACCAGCCTGTTACATGAAGTTGCCCTTGAATTTGATAATAGTATAGGTTATTTGTGTCGAAGCATGAACTCTGTTTTTTTTTCTTTATTCGTTTTCCAAAATTTCACCTTCCTCTTAAATATGGCATCATGTGGGGTCATTGTTTTAGCCGAACTATGGCACTTCACTTCCATGATTCCATCATCTCCAATCAAGCCGTCAGGAGTGGCACCCAACAATGGAGTGACAGGATCCACAAACACTTTGCATTTCTCTATTGTCACTCCTACATCTTCAAAAGCTTTTTTAGATTGTTACACTCATTCGTTTTACCCATTGTAACTAATCGATGTGCATGGCCGTAACTATGGTCTTTCAGGCCATGGTGCAAGCTGCAAACTGGGCCCTCTCCACCCATTTCGAAGCATTCATATAATTATAATAAAATGTGTATGGCCCGGGCTTGAAGATTTTTCTACGGTCGTTTTTCCTCGCAAAAACCCTATGATGTTTGAGTTCATGATCGGCCAAAAACCAAGGGCGGTTTTCTATTAATAAAATTGCCAATCCGGAAAGTCGTTTTTGTGTCGGTTGTACTTCGTAAATAATTTTATTAAATTTTAGTTTTTGAAAACGAGCGCTCGCACTTGCCCAGTGACTGGTAGCTAAGAAATAACATGAAGGCTGTACAGATGTCTGGGAAATTGGGATAGAGCAGTGTTTCAATCATTAATAATGCACAAGTTCCATTAATTGTAGTTTTTGTGCTATTTCTACTCTTAAGCAAGAACGGAATGCAAGTAACTGTCCGGGAAATTTTTGGGAAATGTCGCATTTGTATTTTTGAACGAGTATCGAAGCAGCTGAATAGAGCTCTTCATTGTTCAACGAAATTAGTGATTTAGGAAGAATTGCTTTAATGTTATTAAGACATCGTTCATGGTGGCACTGGAAGGTTCAATTCAATTACATACTTAGGAATCACCTTTTTGGTCTGAATATGTGAATGATTTATTAATTATTGTTTATTATTTGATATCTATTTATTATTTATAATTTTTTATGTATTATTTATTATTATTATTTATTATTATATTTTGAAATGTATTTATATTTAAAAAACTATTTTACCCTATGTCCTTATGGCAATTACTGTTTTTGTACTACAGAGTTTTGTTTAAAAAAAATGTAAGTTCTATGTATGTAAACATATGTACAAATTAATATAATTTTTACTAATAAGAGCAATTTCCCATCACATTTCATTTGTAGACTATATTGGTTCGTTCGTCATCAGCAAATTTTTAAGAACTTGTCTGTATGTCTACAGTTTTACAAACAGCAGCAGACTCTTGCTACTATATTATGTGGTGTCGTCTTCGTTGCTTTCTACTTGAAGTCCTTAATCAAATTACTAAGTTAGTAGAAGCCTCTTTATCTGTTTCAAATTAAAAAAAATTCAAATAAGACTGCTGCAAGTCATTTGAACAAATTCTCCCCCCCCCCCCCCCTCAAAAACAAAAAAAAACAAAACAAAAACTATGATAACACATAATTATAAAAATATTGTTTTAACCAGAAAATCACTCAAAGGTCTCAAGAATATTTCAAAATTCTCTCAAAAATCCAACAAATAAAAAATAGATTATTCGACGGTGTGTATTACGAAACGACATAATCTTAATTCCACTAAATTCAATTCCACAATGAAATAATCATCTAATAAATCAAAGTTTTGTCCTGGCTATAACAAGCTTTCCATTCATCTATGCTGAAACTCCAAGCACTGATGACCTGGTTTGTCATAAGTATCACTCATGAAAGGGCTATATAGAGAAACGTCATTACACATTGGTTTAGTGTTGACTGTATCGTCCATAATATTACAAAAACTGAGCAAGATTAATATCAACATTTGCATTTGCATTTGCATTAGAATAAACCTCTGGAAAAAAAAGTTTTCATAAAAACGCCAGTCAACAAGGGTAGGTCTACTAATAGTATCGAAGTCCCCACCATTATCTTTAGTCAACAAGTAGTTTTTTGGATGTCCATCATTGCCACGAGCATGGTTCTCTGTTCGTTCAAGTTTTGCTCGAGGGAGGTTATTACTCGTAGAATGAGGTCGGTTGTAATTATTTTAGGTCGGAAACCAGCTTGGGAGAAGGGGACTAAGTTATTTTCATTTATGTGGGTGTGAAGTCGGATTACTAGGATATTTACCAGAATTTTTGTGAGTGTGGGGGTCAGGCTTATTGGTCTATAGTTCTCTGCAATGGAGTGTTTTTCCCCCGGTTTTGGTATCATGGCAACGTGTGCTACTTTAAATATAGCCGGTACGTATGCTACACTGAGGGTGGAGGAGTATAAGGTACATATCATGTCGATCATGACCGGGGAGAACGTTTGAGTAAACCATAGGTGATCCCATCCAGTCCTGGTGTGGAGTTGGAGGAGGAGCAGAGAACATCTTAGAATTCTTTTGTGGTCTTCAGGTCGGGTAGTGGGAGTGGGTGTTGGCGTGAAGAGGTGTTTGAGCGTTTGTATATGGTTGGTGACATGTTTCTAGGTGATTTTGCAGAAGTCCGGGTGTTCAGGGATCTTTTGGATGGTTTCCAAGTAGTCGTAGCTTTTCAGTTTTGTGTTTTGTTATTTCTGACTTGACCTTATTTTGGATTGCGCGGTAATTTTTGAAGAGGTGTGGTGAATGGTGTTAATAATTGATCATATGTCGTCTGGTTTTGTTTTTTTATATTTATAAGTCTGGCGATGTGGGGGGCGTAGTGGTTTGAGGTCCGTGAGGAGGAGAAGGCCGGCACAGCTTTTTTTGGCGGACTAGATGGCCATGACCAGAGACTCTGCCATGGTGTCTATTTGTTGTGGGGTGGTCGGTGTGACGTCCAGAGGGAGTAGTGGGAGGAGCGTGGCGTGGTACAGTTGCCAGTTCGCATTTTGATAGTCCCATACAGTATGTTTGAAGTCTGTTTTGCTTGAGAGCCACGGTTTCACAGACAAGAAGAAAGTGAAAGCGATGTGATCAGATCCGATGTCTACGGATGGACCGGCAAGAGATGAGACGGTGTGTTGGAGGTGTAGAGAAAAGCTTGTCAGGTGAGGTGGGAGTGTTGTTAATCCGTAGTCCAATCTTGTTACAGTGGTGTTCATGTAGATTAAATTTGGAGTGAGTGTGTTGACTCGGGTGGTTCCTTGAGAGGTATTCCTTGCATCTCCATAGAGGGAGTGGGCTGCATTGAAATCTACGTACGATGCATAAGTGTCTAGAGCAGGTGGGGGGGGGGGGGGGGGGGGCGAGAGTTTAGGAGTTGAGATAATGACACCACTGTTTAGATCTGTGCATTTTAGATAACTAATGCATTAGGATGGGAGAATATGCGAGTCAAGACTCAAATTACCAGATAGTCAATTAAACGTCTTTCGTAGTTTATGCCCAGTATGTCAAAAATGGCGTCGTCGAAATCGAGCTCGGGTAGCAGCGCCACCTCCTGGTTGACTGGCTCCTCCACCACGATTGGTTCCGCCACCACTGGGGCGACTACAGGGGCGCAGGCGGTCTTCTTCAGGGGACGAGGCCCTGCATCATCCTGTTTTCGTTTTTTTGTGACTTGTTCTAGAAATGATAAATTTGTAAAAAATAAATGCCAATTAGCATTTAATATAAATAATCAAAATTTAAATTCTTATGTTTCCCTAGAAATAATACAAGATTCTTACTTCTTTCTTACTTTACAATATTTTTATTGTGTGCGTGAACATCACTTTGATACCTTTGTAAAGAACTCCGATACCCACAGTACAACACACGGAACAGGAACAACCTTCACTTACCATCAACTAAATAAAAAATCATTGACAAAGTCCCAATCCATGCAGGAAAAATAATATTCAAGTATCGTCTGAGGAAATAAAAAGTGAACTATTCAATTATCGTCTGAGGAAATAAAAAGTGAAACAAACATGATCATGTTTAAAAGAAAACTGAGATACTACCTTATAGAAAAATGTCTTTATAATAAAAGTGATTTCAAGGAAGCATGACACAGTTGCCCATGTGTAAATTGGCTTGCTCACTCGACGAGTGATGTATATAATATGTAAATGTATAATGATGTAAATATTAGTATATAGTATCTAGTTTGAAAATTAAAAATTATGCAATGTATATAATACCAACAATTCTGACAATGCTTATGTTACGACACGTACTAGTTACGCCACCACATGTAATCCTACAGCTGCTAATAAATACAATACAATACAATACATTTTGGACCCAATCCTTAATATGGTGGAGGTGCCGGGTATCCTATAGAAATTAGTAACAAATTTTACAAATGGTGGTGTTGCTGGGTCATTCTACGCGCCGTGCACTTAGATGATGTACGTGTAAAGCTGCTCCTCGTTAGTCGACCGTGCGCATGCATTGGTTCTCCTTCAATTTTCTACTGAGCATCTCTTTCTATTGAATCGACCCAAAATACGGAACATACATGTGTTTCAACAACATTTATTCAAATTCTGTTGCAATTTTTATAATTTAATTGCATCAAATTTGTCAAGAAAAGAATGGTGATTAATGTAATGTGAATGATATATCTAGGGATGAGACGTTTAAACGCGCATGTAGAGTTTAAACGTTTAGAGTTTTATGTAAACGTGATGGTGATGTTTTTTTTTTTTAAATTTAATAAATGAAATGTTTAGTGATATCTCTTTTGAAGCCTACACAAACATAGGCTAACAAATTAGACCGATAATTTTCTATAAGTGCTCAATCTTGGTGGAGGTGTCGGTCCCAGGCTGTATTATTAAGGCATGTTGTCTGTTACACATGGTGGAAGTGCCGGGTCATTAAATGCGAGATTGAGAATAAAACCATTGTTAATTATTCGTCGGCCGGTCATAAGTACAAAATGTTTATTTTTGTTGTGAAACCTAGGCCGCCGTCTACCTAAAATTTTTTTTTTTTTTTTTTTTTTTTTAGAAAATAGGACTTAAAACTATGGCTTTCAAGTCAATGGAGGATGACTAGGCCAATCGGACTCTACCAATGAAACTAACAACATGCAAATCGGATATGGGCGCCAGTAATAAATTACATAAAAAGTGGATTACTCTCGTAGTTAGCTCTGGTACAAGAGTAATTAATTTAGGGAGGGGGTTGGCACTATTTACCCCTGACTTTCGACACAATGACAAGACACAAATGACGACCTGCGTTCCAGGTGGTATTCGCATACAGTGTACATACATACATACATACATACATACATACATACATACATACATACATACATACATACATACATACATACATACATACATACATACATACATACATACATACATACATACAGTGTGATTAACAACAGTTTTTACTTTACGGTACCTTTGTAGTTTTAGTATGGTCACTCAGCACAATGTCGTAGGTTGTGACAACTATTCGAGCAAGAAGATGGGGATTTGTCTGTCGCTTATTCGTATGGTATATCTCAACATTAGGCACCGTACCTCCTGAGAGTGCCATGTGGCGTCAGGTGTGTCGACGGTGGCGGTGACTGTGTTTCGCCGGGCGTAGACGGCAGCGAGTCTCCATTTTCTGTCGACCCGTACGACACGTTGCAACACGTGGACGGCGGCGTCAACTCTATCCACGAGGGGCTTGATCTCATTCTCGCGTCTTGCTCGTCACGATAAGCCTTTATTTGGGAGGCACTTGGCGACAATTGCTTGGGTGCGTGGCCAATCTCTCTGCCGTCGTCGTCGTCGGATGAGGACACGACAATGTCATCCATCTCTTGTCACCGCGATGCCATTGTTTGGCTTGTCTTGGGCCGGGGTGGCAGTCTCGTCAACACCCACGTCGAGTGGCGGCGTCAGTTGTTGGTCCCGAGCACGTGACAACAAAGTACTCACTCACTGCCAACGGTGGGCAGGCGGCAACTCCAACAACTGCAATGGTGGGCGCCTTTGAGACGGTGGCCGGCACCAAAGCAATGACTCCTGGCGCCGGGTCAATGACCGCCACCAGTGCAATGGCCGCCGGCGGCGGAATTACAATGTGCGGTGAAACGATTGCGCCATGTGTGACGCCGTTGTACGCGTCCACATCATCGGGAGCTGCACCCAATGCCGCCGAGGGTCGTCTCGCGAGAGCACGCGGCAACGTTGCCGCCACGTCCAACAGTGGCCAGTTGAGGAGACGGTGTGATTAGTGCACTGCGCCAAGTGGTGCTGGAGCAACGGTCTGCGGTTGGCCAATAGCCATTGCCAGAGAAATGTCTGGCGGTGGTGCATTGTTGGAAGCCGGTGGCAATGCAGTGGTGTCTGGCAGCAAAACACTATGTGGCGGTTCAACAGTGGCGTTTGGATTCGTTTTCTTTAGTTTTTTCTTGTTTTTTAAGTTTTTTTATCATTTACCCTTGCACCCCGCCACGTTGGCACCACCTCCAACGGTGGCCAGTCGTGGAAACGGTGTGACTGGTTCCCTGCGCCAAGTGGTGCTGGAGCAACGGCCTGCGGTTGGTCAATAGCCATTGTTTGAGAAATGTCTTGACGGTGGTGCATTGTTGGAAGCTGGTGGCAATGCAGCGGTGTCTGTTGCCAGATGCAATCAATGAACTAGAATGGGGTACAAAACCACCTCTACCAAACGATAAACCTATGGCCATCATTTATATCACCCCTCCTTGAACTTTTACTGCTGTCATCCTGCCACGACCGCCAGTCGGTTCCTCGTTGAAAAAGCCAGGTTTTGTCTAAAAAAATTGACTGCAGAGGATTTACAGAATCTTCATTTTTAATATAAGACCTTAAAAAGTTAATCCTCTGCAGCACAATTTTTGGGGTTTCAACCAGAATTCGTCTGTTGTCGGTTTTTTCACTTGAATCTTGAAAAGTAGAAAAAACAATATATATATATACATATATATACATATAATACACATATATATATATATATATTAGTTCTTAAGGTTTCGCGGACGTTTAGTATGTTGTTATTGTCTTCCGGGACATTCCGCCGCTTGTTTAAGTTTGCTGCTACAGACCTTTTGTCTTCTATAGCCTGGCACTCGACGTTTCGCTAGAATCGCATCTGGCATGATCACGAGTCACTTACTAGTACGTCTTCCTTCTTCAAGAACACGCGCTCGACTGACAGTCTCCAACCCAACTGCGCGCGTCCTCGATCGAGTTTGCATGCCTCCTACTGTAGCAGCAAACTCAAACAAGCGGCGGAATGTCCCGAAAGACAATAACGACATAGGTTTTCGTGGCCGATATGTATTAATGTAATCGGTTTTTCGGTTTCAATGCCACGTATATTTTCATTGGGCCGACGTTTCGATCGAATCGAATCGACGGTCAGAGTGACAAGATCCATGACGAAAAACGTAAAGACGGACATGTAGTGACTTTCTTGTTTCTTTGCAACACAAGCTTTGCAATGCTTTCATTGAATGGTATTAATTCGTCATGTGTGCAGTGATTTCTTTTGTTGACTGTTATTGTTTTTTCTCTCCAGTTTTGTTCTGTATTTATCAATGTAATGTAGTTTTCGTTTTTTATATTTAAAGTTGTATTGGCCCTGAAGATGATGGGTGAAATCTCATCGAAATGTCGGCCCAATGAAAATATACGTGGCATTGAAACCGAAAAACCGATTACATTAATATATATATATATACATATTAGTACTTTAGACAGAAATTAAAAAAGGACTACACCGGGTATCGAACCCGGGACCTTAGCTCACCGGGCTATGCTCTTACCAACTGAGCTATGCGGCCACCAATTTAAAATTGTCTAATTTTTTGTCTGTTTTGTACAATGTTCATTACGTGTTTACTTTTTTAATTTCTCTCGAAAGTACTAACATCAACAATATCACACGTACTTGATTAAACACTATCAATTGATATCAGATTGAATTATAAAAAACACACATAATGCACATAAAATGAAATAACATGTAGAACAATAGTGGCAGACATCTGTCTAGATGAATTGGGACTTCGCGCTACATTAAGGCCCGACCTGGAGGGTTGTGTTTTTGGCGTAGCCAGAGGGGGGGAGCGTCCCACGCCCGAGACTAGAGCCTCAGCACTCCGAACGACCCACCCTGCGGGTGCGTGCATTCGAGGCACCCCCACGGCCGGTCATTTAAGAGCCAACCTCCGTCCTCTCACTCAGTTCTTTAGTTGAATGAGGATCTCTCCTTCCACGAGCTTGTACTGCAGATTTGACCGCATTAACACACACCGGCAGGCCAAATACCATGCGACTCCCATCATTTCCTCATCACCGTATGCTTCTGCCAAATTTCTGACAAGCTTGGGCAATGGGGTGTAGGAGTAGGGCAACTTGCCCGCGAAGTCACGTCTTGCCTTGAGTGACTTTGCAAGGGCCCAGTCGGAGCCTCGCTTCTCTTCTTGACGGTCGTGGGGTATTCCCTCTTTGAGAGCGTTGCGCTGTTCCATAGGCAGCTTATTTAAGTTGAAGCTGCTGTACCCGTAGGTCCGTATGTAGGCGCAAACAGTTGCCAGTTCATCAACTATTCTCTCAGGTAAGGGCTTAGCCTCTGGCTTGGAGAGTGCTTTCGCACCTCCGCCTGAGACGATCCCAGACCCGGGAGAGGTCGTCTTAAAAAATGGCGGTTCGAACTTAATATACTTGGACCCAAGAGCGTTGAAGGGGTCATAACCACAGGCTGCCGCCACCTGGTAACCAGAGGTGTCAAACACTCTGTAAGTTGGGCGCCACTCTGCCATCAAGTCTACCTCGAAAGATTGAAACTCGGTTCCTTTAGATCGAAGAAGAACCGAGGGGTCGCTCCATCGGTTACAGTCGAACACAAAACACGCAGTTCCGAAATCCTCGGCATTAGGCTCCTCGTTGCTCTTGACGAAAGACACGTCCGTCTTGCGCCATTCCTTGAACGTACTAGCCAGTACATTCACAAGGTTGGCCCATTTCCACAACACGTCCGAGTTGCATATGCCGGGTTTGTCCAGCCCAGCTACTGCCAGAAGGGCGTTGTCGAGCTGGGCGTGGAGCTTGTTGTTGGTGACAAGCAGGTGCGGCAACACAAATCGCTGCAAGTCGGACCAGTTGATGGGCGAACAAACGTCGACCAAAGAACGATTGCTAGGGCAACGGCCGAGGCTAGTTGACAATCATGCCTGAGCCTTGTAAACCCCGCGGTAGTGGGCCATAAGTACATATACCATGGTGCCGAGGACGTCGTCGTCGCAATGCCAGGAGGACTCAGTGGCAGCATCTCGTACGATAATTGTGCCATTGCCACTGGTGCGGATGTGGATGTTGTGTGCGTCTCTGAGATAGTCTTCAAGGAAATACATTGACATTCCAGTGAGCTACTCAAATTCGAAAATCTGCCCTCTCTGAACCACTTCTGCCGCAAACGGATTGGTAAAAGTTGCTCGAGCTGTGCAAGAGAAGCTGAACTTAATCTCCTCAAGCAGGCAGGCTCTGCCGGCGAGAACAAGTTCATGGAATGATACCTGGAATTGGATCCCGGAACCAAAGATCTACCTTCGTACTCGGCTGCTCCTTATCAGTGTGATTCATAACTAGTTATTTACAGTACCGGTCACATAATTTTCTGTAAGCTTCGTGGCGCAAAACCTGGCGTCACACATGCGCCGTGTGACATTTGTCTTAACTCTATAATGACAGTAAAATCGATGAATATGGTAATAACTGCTAAATGTATTATTTGTTAATTTGTAGGTTTATTAATGTAATTTTAATTTGAGAAAACGGGCCATAACGCACCTAATACCATATACATATACAAAGGGGCGCTATGATCGGCTTGTGGAAATTAGTACTAAACGCTGCTGTATTTGATATCACACTAGAGGTGGAATATTAGTAAATACATTGAAGCACACAACAATTATATTGGTACTCACCACTCCGGAAGCAGAATTAGGTTAGACTCTTAAGCATTTATGTCTCACCCATGGATGTCTTCTGAGAGGTAAAGACCCTCTCCTATTCTCCTATGAGATGTGTATGGCTACCCTTTGGCTGTTTTGTGCGGCCATAGAAACTATAGTTTGGTGAATTAAGCATGTGAATTTAGTGAAAATAGCGCTGTAAAGAGATGCGAGTAACACTCTTGAGTATATTTACCTTGGCTTAGTGAAACCAGCATCCCGCTAAGTTTGCTTGTGGAAACATCACCCCAGACGCCCCCATGAGGGCGTTCTCAAAATTGGTTCGTATTTCCGAGGGGGTTTATTTGTGGGGCAACAACAGTTTTAACGTAGTCCAGGAATTGCTCATACGCCCCTTGAGCTTTTCTGGTCATGAGGGCTTGCACTACCGGAAACGTCTGAAAGCACAGATAGACTAATCGAGATTACATAATAAAATATATAAGCATAAACAAAATAATGAGTTTTTACATACACAGACGGAGACGACCACGACGTGGGGGAACCCCTGCCCTCCCCATACGCTTGTGGCTGGTTCTGACCAGCGCAGGCCTGTCCACCCCTCGTCGGCATGGTATTTTAAGGGATAGGAGGCTCGGGATTTCTTTCTGCTTAATCCTCTCTTTTTTCCCGAAGCTGAACTGTTGGGGGAAGGGGGGGGGGCCCTTTTGGGTATTTGGAATTTGGGTGCGGAGGGTACCGAGTTAGTGCTGTCTCTGTTTGCACCTGGGTGAAGGGAAGCAAAGGCTGAGTCTGTTTCGTCGTGAGCTATATTGGATGTGATTTTCCGCGGGGCGGCTTGTGCGGTTCTTTAGGGCGGTTATGGGGGATGGGCGCACGATGTTGGGTTATCTGTTAGTTGTTGTTGGCGAGGGGGGGGGGGGGGGAAGGCCTAGATATGGAGAAGTAGTTCGGTTGGATTTGGACATGGTGGTGGAATGGGGGGGGGGGAGGGGGTGTCACGAATCGTGTCGGTTGGGGATGGGGATATATCATGGTATCTGCTGTAGAAGGGGACTGACATAGGTGTTGAGTCTGACAGTATGATTGGTCTGGTACGTTTCAGTGTCCTTATAATTTCTCGTTCTTTCTCGTGTGGTGCAAATTTAGCGTCACTTCATGTGAAAATTAAGATCATAGTTTAAAATGGGGCAGACTTCTAAGAATGCATATTATATTTCTGATGGGAATGCAAAGAAATCTAAGATTTTATTATACAGAACATAATTAAGCAGGAAAGTCCAGCAAGATTGAGCAAGATTAAGATAATCTTGTTATATTTTGAGCTAAATTTGAGATGGATTATGTACTGAATATCTTTACTAAATCCACCAATTGATTTTATACAGACATATTCATGTTTCATGCACAATATTATCCACTACCATTTTTTAATATTGATGGTTATGGACAAGAACTAAATAGTAATAAAAAGTCATCATATCACGCTCGTTTTCACACTAAAATGTTCTGTAAGCAAAGTAGTGCGCTACCGGTTTCAATACACGAAAAAAGTAGGATGCTTCTTAGAGCTTCTCCCTTAGACATAATTTTCTTTGTTCGCTACAATACCCGTAGCATCTTCAGTTACTTGTTCGGAGCCATTCTCTTCACTCTCCAAAACAACGTCGGCAGATTTCTTCTTAGCCTTGATTCTCAAGCGGTCACTGGCTCGCCGAAGTCAGTCTTTCATGGCATCTTCCAATGCCCTATTGGAAGTTTCTGCCATGCCAGGCATCTTCTTGATGGCACCTGGACAAGAATGTAAATATTGTTTCAAAATTTATTTATTGAAGGTCTATCCTATTCAGTTAAAAAACTGATTTACGAAAGAATACAACTAAATAAATTTAATTACATTCATGCAGACACAATAGACACAATCAAGAACTATCGTTAAGTAAAGTTTTGAATATTATACTAAAACAACAATGTATTAATAACACAAAATGTTTGTAACAAATTCAAATAGATACTAAATTAAATTAATTAATGAACCAAAGGAAAAAGAAATAGAAAAGAAAAAAAGAAAAATTGTGATAAAACATGAAATTGAAATTATTTTTTATCATTGTCCTTCTGTAGGCCTAATGGCTATGCCTAGAGGTGTGCAAAAGAGGCGTCATCATGAACACGCGAACCCGATCCGTCCCGAATTACAAAATCGCATAAAATCACAGAATCAACGCTAAGTCTTTGAAAAATGACATTTTTTGAACAACAAGTACACAGTGATATCATGCACATTATGTGTAGGCTTAGCTCTAGGACTCAGCCTACTAAAAGGACTGAAGGGTACAACAAAAGAATAGGTAATAGTAAAAATGAAGAACCTGCCACATACCAAATGAATGCTAATCAAATGCTAACATCGTTAGCGTTTCCGCATTTTCAGGAAATAAAAAGAAAGTTCTTGTGCTGAAACTGGTGATTTGTCTAAATTCTGTGGGTCGTACAGGCCACCAAGACTAGACCATATCATCTTAGCTGGATCATGCTATCTGTAAATCCCTCAATTTGGTAGCTGATTGCTGTGCAGTTGTTTTAAGCTGTTCTAGGAATACCAGTTTAGCTTTTTGCAATGAAGGTAATTTGCTCAACAGAGCATTAATGTCTGGAAGGGAGTGACAATCCCTTGTAAATAAAAGACACACATCTAGCCTATAGATCGGACAAATATTTCATTCACTGCAGCAATATATTCAAAGAGTCTAGGCCTAGGCCCTATAATGGTATTAGGCTATGTGATCCTAGGCCTACTATTGTATATTGTTTCAAGGATGAACGCCCCACGATCAACTTTAATTTTTTGCAGCAGAAATGGTTTCTTTCAAAGAAATTTGCCTGAAAGTTGAGGGCAAAGAATTAGCATCAGTCGTCGATCCTAGGCCCAGGCCAGTCGGCTGGCCTAAAATGCATCTCTTCTTGTGCCTCTCACTTTCACAGTGCTTGACTAACGTGTCGCATCTTTCATGGTCTAACCTTCATTTGCACCATTTGCAAAATAGTATTTTAGCCCAAGAGTAGGGCCCTTCGAGTTTAAATTCCATTGCCCGCTTTTCTACAGGCACTTTTAGCGGAGCCACGAGTATCTACCACGACCATATCACAACTAGGCATAGCAGCTGATCTAGGCCTAAAACGTGACGTCAAACAAGATGGTGCACGAAGTCGATGGTAGAGAGCGTTACTACCGGTGATCGACGTTTCGTTTCGACATCACGTTTCATTACGGCTGGATAACACCTCGAAATAACCCCAACTTTTCTTGCAGTATAAGGTGCCTGAGTGTGTAGCGCACCGCGGCTTGGCTGGGCGCCCTAACGGGCACCTAGATGTACTTCATAGCTTTTTGTTGGGAATCAAATTTATATAGTATTCGATTTAATTTTTACTGATCTTTGATTATACGTCCTCTTGTCAGTTGTCTTTGTCATTTAAGCGAAGTTAATTAATTCTGCAGGTTGAGTACGATTTATTATAAACGGCGATGTAAGAAGCGGGAAACAAAACATATCTTATGATTGCAAAATGAATTGAATTTGACAAATCCTAACACTGCTTATCTTCACTTTGTGATGGATGCCACCATTAACAACTTGTTTCTCCACGTTTCCTTCAGTCGTAATTCAACAATAAGTTGCTGAAGATTCGCGCAGTACTAGGTTACATTTTTTAGTTTGTATTCGTTGTTTTATTAATTGCCTACTCGTATTTCCAGAATAACCATTAATAGTGTCAAAATATGTGTAATAAAATAATCATATTCTATTGGGGATGAGAGATTAAAGACGTGCAGTATAATAAAATACCGTAGAAAATCGCGAAATGATTGTGTTTGAAACAAGCTACAATTCACTCGTGTAACTTTGTGCGGGGTCTATGCGCAGTGGGACATTCTTCTTGAAACAGTATCATTCGAGAGCGGTATCTGGTTAAACTTTTTACAAGCCGCATCTCCCAAAATCTCTTTGCATACGTCAATAATGTACAGTTTAATTAGACCCTCAGTCAGCGAGTGCACAGAGTAACACATCTCTCGGGTGACTGAGTCATATAACTCGCCCGCGCCGTATTGGCTCAAAAATCTTGATTGGCATATTGCTAGTCCTGCCTTTTGAGCCCGGTAGAGCATGCTCTCTCTCTCTCTCTCTCTGTACGTAAATTCCTACGGGTTATAACAGCACTCTCGGTTGATCAATTGTTGGTTTTCAATATTAGTGGAAATACTATTCATTCTTCTTGAAACAGTATCATTCGAGAGCGGTATCTGGTTAAACTTTTTACAAGCCGCATCTCCCAAAATCTCTTTGCATACGTCAATAATTTACAGTTTAATTAGACCCTCACCGATAGTAAATGTTTTTTTGCTTGATCAATTCTATAAGATAATCATAAAAGATGAACGCATTGCAGCCGTAGGTGTGTTAGCAGAGGTTGTCATAACCTCCAGTTGACTTTTGAAATCAATTTTCTTGCGCTCAAAATAATCTACTGACTTGTCTTTTAATGCTGAATGTTCTGTATCGAGATGCCTTTTTAATTTGTTCGGTTTGATACATTGCTGAGTGTTTTACCACAAACAACACACAAAGGCAGCTGACCGTCACTTGAAACTGTTAATCCGAATTTAATATATGAAGCTTCGTATTTCCAATTTTTAACACTTTAAATTGTTATACATTTTTGGTTTCTAATTCCGTCACCGATTCACTGACTTTACGCTTTTGCGTTGTTAACCCGAATCTCAACATGTTCACGGTTGTTGTCACTCCCGGTAAAACACCAACTGAATTCCTCTGCTGTTTGTCTCCTTGACCGCGCATATTGGCAAGGTCCAGCCCAAGATTTGCTAGTGTTTCTTTCACTGTAGAAGCCAGCCCAGCTCCTGTCATGTCGTACACCGGAACGAACGTCAAGAAATCTTTCCTTAGTTTGCTTTCTTTGATATCTACATATCTAATGCACAACGAAAACTGCTCAACGCGACTTATGTCAGTTGTTTCGTGTGCCAAAACTGTGTAGAATTTGACCTTCTGGATTCGATACTTTATCACTTTCTGAATTTCCTTGGCAAAGATAGAAATTAGCACATTCAGAATATGTGGGCTTGTATACATAGCATTGCTTGGACTAGTTGTTAAATGCGTTTTTAAAAGGGTGTCGCCGAAGTTAGCCCTAAACCGCAACAAGGCTCTAAAATTTCCATCATTGTGTTGGGGTTCCGTGAGTTCAATTGTGCCCCAATCTACTTGACCACGTAGAGCTATCTCCTGCCTTCCACACAAACGAATAGTATCTATCATAGCTCCTAGCATTTCTCGGTTTTTCAAAGCTTCTTCCCTGGCCTGAGAATCCAACTGCATAATGATGTTTTTGCCTATTTTTCATAAACTGACATGAAATTGTCTGCTGCAACCATGTTATCACGATGATACCTGGTTGATCCATGGCTTTGAAAAAACCTCTATCGCATTTTTCCAATTAGTGAATGGATCCAAAACTAAGTTGTTTACGGTTTGATGTGTACCTTTACCAATATCGAGACTGTTTGCATTTGCGGAACACACCTTTTTTAACGTGTTAATATGCAAGCCAAGAGTAATCGTTCAACTTCTTGCGTTGGAAGGGCCTACTCCTCTTCCTGACTTGGGAAACCTACATAATCATTTTCAGGTACCCAGGTGTTTTATGGTATGGTTATCTTCTGCTTCGCATTTTCGCGAACAACTAATGATTCCCCATATCTTAGAGTTGATGTGCTACTGGCATCAATTCTATTTTGAATAATTTCAATGCACTTGACGTGTTACATCGATATGACCTCGCCGCTCCGCACCTTTGGACTGCCATCTAGCCATTTACATTAAAAATATTAAAATTATTTTTTGACGCTTCATTCATTTTACTTAGCATAACTTTTTTGTCTCCCCTTGAAATTAAGCGTTTCCCGAATGGGTCTTTCCTAGAGTGTCATACACATTTTGCATAAAAAATTGGCCTAGGTATATGCCGCCTCTGTAATTTAGATGTAAACCATCTCTGGCAGCCTCATTATGCGAAACACACATGTTCGGGTCAACATACTTAACTTTGTTTTGGCTACACACCCATCGAATGCTGTCATGGTTTCGTCTCTAATGTCATCTCTGTAGATGATTCCGCTCACAATAAAGACCGAATGTTGATATTTTTCCCTGCCCGATCTTAGCAGTTCATCCATCTGGACCATGACGTGTCTTTCATGTTTTGCCTTGAACCCAACATTATTCGTGCCTGCGTGAATTACGATAACTTTAGGTTCACTCCCTACTTCTCGTCTCTGTATAATGTTACTTAATTCACTAACTCGAACTCCCGTATACACTCCTACTTCACACCCCTTTGCTTCACACACTTTGCTTGCCACTTTAATCATAGAGTCCCCCAAGATAAGCACTTCTCCTTTACTTACTGTAGGCCCTTCCATAACGTTAACGTCTTGCCGGGAATTCATTGGGTCATTGTATTTACCATCGACGTGTTGTGATAGAATCCTCTTGTATTTTTCTTCATTTTCTTCCTTTGTAGTTTGCCTATAATTTTGACGGTAATCTCGTTCAGGATCTGAGGTGTCCTTGGTTATCACATAATCGTTGAGTTCTCCATCTGTATTGAGATTTATTTCGCTGCGCTCCTGAGCCCGCGCATCTCAGCCTCTAGATTGTTTACCTTGTCCTTCAGTAGTTGGTTATTTTCTCTATATTGGTCCAACAGCTCCTTTAGTTTCTCGATTTGGTTGATCGGGAAACACTCCCGTGGGTGTAATTGTTTTTATTTATTTATATTTTCCCGATCAACCAAATCGAGAAATAAACCCTCGCTCATACCTGCGTAAAGGTAATGACATTATAATTAATGTTTGGTGGTCAGTTCAAAGGCAGCAGATATTCGTTGCAGTACTGTTCCATCCATTCAGATGTATAATGCAACTACAATTCAGAGATTAAAATGTACCCGTCCTGATGGTCTAGTGGTTAAGACGTCCACCTGGAATGTGGGAGATCCGTGGTTCGATTCCCGGTTGGGGCGGACTTTTTTAATTTCTGAATTGTAGTAAATAAAAAGCTCCTTTAGTATCGTAATTTCTCGTACAAGATGATTATTTCTAATTTTAATTTCCATTACCTCTAAATCTTCGAATTCATCAGTAGGCCTACCCGTTAGAGAGCACTTGTCCATGCCGTCACTACCGCAGGCCTCACATATCCACTCGCTAATGTCATCGCCATTACTTAATGACTTGTCTCCCTTTATACTTGCACTGCACTTTGAAAAACACTTGTGATGCACCCGCCGCTCACAGTTCGTACATTTTAAGCCGTTCACCACTTTTCTCGAACACTTAGAACATTTAAAATCCATATTAATTCCGGAGTCAAATGTAGCGTTGCCTCTGGCTGCCGCCATCTTGGTTTTATCCAAGTTTAGAGTGTGTGCATAAGTGATAAACGCGAGATAATAGGCTAGGCAATAAATCTCCTAGTGCTTCACTGTGATAGGCCTACGTTACGTGGACATTGATAAATAATTTAATTACTATGATTATAAACTTAGATTTATAGAATATCCTAATATTTACGAGCAAGTCCTACAGAACAATCTTCACTCGTCTGCATTGTTGTGTTTGTGTCCATATGTGAAAAAACTGTGTAAGAACATCATGTCACTGTTGTGCTCTCTTGTTAGCCTGCTCCTGCTTTTGGTATCACTCGCCCAGCCCTACTGAACGTTCACAGGGCATGCTCAAGCCGACAACAAGTATTTTTTGGCCAGCTGGGCCACGTTTGGGTAGGATGCATTGTTGTGTTTCCACCACGTGAATGTATCAGTTCCCAAAGGCGGTTTTGCGTGCTCACGATACGCTTGAAGCTCGAGATCCAGTTTATCTTGCTCGGAAACCTCCTCTTCTGAATCACTCTCCACGTCTATTCCTACACCACGCGATCTCTTTGGTGGCAAATCTTCCACATCTTCGTAATCTGAGTCGTTATTAGAAGGACGTTCACGAACATTCACAACTAGTGTTTTTAGGCTCGCCATCTCCCTTCTAATAGTGTCCAGGCTCGTGTATGTTTGGCATTTTCTGAATACCAGCTACCAAAATGAAGATGGGGCTCATTTCTGAACATCATTTACAGTGAATAAGGTCGTTGCCAATTACAACTTGCATGGCTGAGAAGCAAGTTCCCATATATCGTGCAGAATCAGACACTAGGGCATCTATGTTATCATAAGAAATGTCGTTCTTTCGGATTGTGTTGATAATAGCTTGACAGCAAGTTGTACTGTTGGCTTTCTCTAGAAATGAGCGACTTGCCAATGCAACCTTTTGCTCTGTAGGTGTGGCGGTTTTGAATAGAATGTAAGGATGTTCTGTGATATGCATCACACAAGAGAGAGGACAGGTGAGCCTCATTCGGGAGCAAGACGGGGTGACGAGCTTCTTCATGAAGTGAAGAGTTATGCCATCTACTGCCCACCCTGAGATAACCGCGGGGATCAATGAAGGGCTTAAGAGCGTAGATGCGAGAAGACACGGGTGTATGTTTGGCAAGTGCTTAACTCATTACGTAATAGTGCTTCTGAGTGAGGCTGATAAACAAGTGCGTAGCGTAACGTCACTGAGCTCGGCGGGTAGCAGTGGACCAGTGGCTGGTGGGAGTTTTGCTCGTCGAGCGAAGCGACAAGTATGCGGGCGAAACGTACCACATGCTCTTCAGCTATTGCATCCAGTGGGTCTGATGGGGTGGGTCGAGACACTTCTTCTTCGAGAAAAGATGGAGCGTGGTATCTAATAGAGGACTGGCGACCGTGAGAAAAGAACATGAGGGCTCAGGGGACGGTTTGATACAGTCACCCGGACCTAACACACTGTTGAGGGCCGCTGGTTTACTGCCTACGAGCATGTCTCCAGTCAAAATGTATGTGTACAGCTCTGCGCTGATAAGAAAATCGATGGAGCCAGGCACATAGAAACAGTCGTCTGCTAGGTCGAGGTTCGATATCGCTTTAAGATGTCAGGTGAAACAGAAGACGTGCGCAAATTACCAGCGATAGACAAGAGAACATGAGCAGTAACATCGATACAAGTTTCAGTAGAGCGATGAACTGTGATACTGCATTGTACAGTTCCGTGAACATGAGTGGGGGTAAGTCCAACACCTAAGAGGTTTGAACTGGCAGGCTTGATCTTCAAACCTAGCCTCTGTACCAAGGAGTGCGTGATGGCAGAGATTTGCGACCCGGGGTCAAGAACCGTACGAAAGCGCTGCAAATTTCCGTGTGCGTCGCTTATGAGCGCGCGCTCTGGAGATGGCTTCGCAAAATTTCTTTCCTCCACTGTGGTTTAAATGCAGACCATGTTGTGTGTAGTTTGTTCTCTTTAAGGCTGATATGGTTTACTCGTTCTGCTGCTGTTTCTAATAACTTCTTTTCTAGTAGGTCATAAGTCAACTTAATTTTTCTCTTTAGGTATGGTTTATCATACTTTTAAGGTATCGAGGTGACCATTGTTCTGTTTTTAGTTTTTTTAATCAGATTAAGTATTGGGTCTATGATGTTTTCATTGATCTGCAGTAACTGATTTGCTGTCACATTAGTAGTGCTATTGTTAGTGTTGTTCATTGGAAGAAAATCTATAGTTTTAATGTCATTTGTGCCTGCTATGATAATTTTGATTTCATCTGGCACAAAATGATTTTCTAAACCATCCACGACATTCTTTACTTTCGCATTATGTTTAAAAACTGAATTTACTTTAAACTGACTATCCCGCCCAAGCTGTTCTTGTGACGACAATAACAACAAGGACGGATGATGACACAGACGGAGACGACCACGACGTGGGGGAACCCATGCCCTCCCCATATGCTTGTGGCTGGTTCTGACCAGCACAGGCTTTGTCCACCCCTTGTTCCCCCGCGTCATCCCATACGTCCCTCCCTTCGTCTCGATTAGCCAAGTTGCATAAATATGAGACGTAAAGCAATATCCAATCAAAAAAATTGTAAACGGTTGTCACGCATAGCTAATTAGGCCCTTTGGCTGAGGGTGGTGATCGCCAAATGAGTGTTAAAGTGGGGGCGTAGCGTAACTCTTTAAGCCTAAATTAACTAGCACGGACCAGGGATCGTGGGTAGGTGGGTTCATGAGGGGGATGTAGACACAGTAATTAGACGTGACTCCACTTAAGAGTGTTCGGAACATGCAGTTTTGCTACTCTCAACAGAGGTTCAAAGCTGCACCGATTACGCACAAACTAATAATAGAATATTTACTATATTTTACCCACTCTCAGATAAACGTTCAACCTATTTGCGCTATTAATAATATTACCGATCAACATTACCAAAAATGAAAAAAAAAATGTTGAATTGAGCTTTTATATAACATTTGCATGAAATGGTGAAGCATATTTTGAGAGTTTGACATAAGCTAGAACAATTATTCGAAGTAGCGCTAATAGTGGATTTTGTTAACAACAATTGCTGAAATCGTTGCCGAGATGGTTATTTTTAAGCTTCCTAAAAACGGAACAGAAGCGGATGTTTACACTCAATCAAATATTCCTTCAATAACGGTTTTTTCACTACCGAGTTCGTGGGTTTGCCACAGATCGCTCCACAGTAGTTCCGTGACTCAAACAAAAGAAGAGGCGCTTAGACCAAACTGAGCGTAAAACCGCCCAAAGCATTTTAGCGGGCTACCTGTTTCGAGGAAGGGTTAGAAATGAGAATTGCTCGTCTATTGTACGCTTGACAATAAAAATCCTGTCTTGATAAACAAACATTTTTTATAATTAATAATATATGAAATTATATTTGATATAAGCAACTCCAATACATTGCAAAATGTTTTTAATCAAAGCTCTACGACAAAAATTAGCATTTCACAGCAAATGGGTTACACTATCAACTTCAGAGATGGTAAAGCATGAGAAATGTTAATTTTGGTCGTGGAGCTTCAATTAAAAACATTTTGCAATGTGCAGGAGTTGCCGATTTCAAATATAATTTCATAAATTAGTAATTATAAAAAATATGTGTTTATTAAGACAATAATTTTCTTGTCAGGCGTACAATAGACGAGCAACTAACCACAACGTTCGTGTTATTGAAAGCTCATTCACTGAGCGCTACGGGGAGTTCTAAACGCCTATGTACAATAAATTGAGAAAACTTATTGAATTTATCTAAGCTCATCATTGAGCCTCCTACTCAGTCATTGTTGATATATTATGTATTGATTGATTTAATGAATGATTTATCAATATATGGGTTTGCGTTGCAAAGTTATCAGATTACGCACATCGAAACGACCATTAACACCGCAATTAATTTCTGAAATTTAAGATTTGTTTCTGATAAATTATTGCAATCGGAAACTTTGCCACTTTATTGTTCGATGTAATAATATAATATATTATACTTTATTAGCCTATTTGCTTTTATTTCGTGGCCGTTTTTTGTTGAGCCATAAGCAAGTCCGTTTGTTACAAATAGCCATGACCAAATGAATATTCAGACATACTATTTTTCCTTTTCATTGTTCTCTGTTGCTTACTTATTTAATCATAAATCACCCAACGATTATTGTGTGATTCGCAAGCCTACTGAAAGTTTAGGTGTATTTTGTTGTATTGTATTATTTAATTATGGGCGATGTACAGTTCAACCACGGGCCACGTCAGATATATTACTGACGATTATTATGTGATTTGCAAGCCAAGTGACAGTTCAGGTGTATAATTAATTGTTGTATTATTTTAAATTATGGCGGTGTATAGTTCAGCCACGTTCAGATACATATCTGATTCACGCTTTAGAACGCTAAAACGTATTAGTGGTTTAGGACGTATAGATTTATGTCAGGAGAATTGGGTGGAAAAGTCTCCCGGAAATATACGACGAGCTACGATAATCGACTGTGTGACCTTGTCAAAATCAGCTAATACCTGCTTAGGGCTAGTACGGGCGAGCGCGATCTGTTGTGTAGTTGCGACGCGTCGGAGGATGTGGTGACATACCCCTACGCGATCAACAGCTAAAATTGAACTTTCCAAAATCTAAAAGTTTGTGTCTGAAAGTAAGTGCAGTGAAAAGTTTATTCCTAACACTGGTTTTGGTTATATCTGGACTTACATAATGCAGAGTAATTAAATGTAGCCCTCCGTGGCCTTGGGAGAGTTACTTGATTATTTTGTTATTGTGTTCACACTCACTTGTGGAGCCCGGTCATTGCATGGTAAACGTAGGCCTAAGGGGGGGGGGGGGGATAAAGGTTTTTGGTGAAATAAGCAAAAACCAAAAGCTTCTCCACTCATGGCCATATTACACAATAGGCCAACGGCAACAAGGCACGTGGTTAGGGTGCCCCCCTGTTGCACGTAATATGTATAAAAATTATCATAACTGTCAGCTAACAGGATGGATTAATTTAGTAAATGGCATAATACTGAACTTATTGTTGTTTGTGATGTTCACCTTCAAAACCTTACCGCAACGTCTGCAAAAAAAACATGTTGCGATGAAGGCATGCAATGAGCTAATACAAAGCAATGGCTATTGTAATCAGGCTAGAGTTTCATAAGTTTCATATTATGTATGCTATATTTGTGGGATTCGCAAGCCCAGAGACAGTTCGGGTGTATTTATTGTTTTTTGTTTTATGGCTATGTACTTATCAGCCACGTTGAGCTAAGTTTGTTCATCAATGGCAAAAATAACTGATTCACTAGATTCAATACTAGATTATCCGGGAAAAGGTTTTTTGGATGAGCGTAGCGAGCGATGCGAGCGAAGCGAAGAATCCATTTCACTACACTGAAAAAAAATTAGGAATGTTTTTTTTTGTATTTTTGGCTGTTTGTCAACACGATTCCGGCTAAACCGATACTCCAATTGCGATGAAATTTTCTGGAGACCTTCGAAATCTCTGAACTTAGAACTGCCATGTTTTTGAGCGCAATCGAAAAATCATTTCTCATAAAAATCGCAATTTGACGATTTGTTTTCGATTTTTTAAAAATTTCTTCGACTTATAACACCCAATCCGATCCGATTTTATCCGATTTTAATGATTTTTTCACAGAACCATAATTTTATGAATTAAGATATTCGTGTGAAGTTTGAGTGCAATCGAAAAATTATTTCTTATGAAAATCGAAATTTACTGTTTTTTCTTTTTTAAAACAATTCTTTGACTTATAACACCTACATGCTTTATCCGATTGTAATGACTTTTTCACAGAACCTTAATTTTATGAATTAATATATTCGTGTGAAATTTGAGCGCGATCGATTGATTATTTTATATGAAAATCTAAATTTTACGATTTTTTTCTTTTTTATTAAAATTTAGTTTTTATATGGTAAATTAAATTAATTTTTAAAAAATCTTCAATTTAGTAATGATTTTTACACAGAACAACAGAAAATCCGCATAACGCAGTAATGGTAGCTCAATGCATCAATTACGCTCATCCAACAACGCGCCTGAAAAAGCGTTTTCGAAGCTTCCTAGTATATACATGCATACGTATTTTTTATATGCAAAATAATTTAATATAATTAATTAATATAATTTAACCTTGACATGTGACATGGTATGTATGATATGACAAAAATGAATCGTTCCAGTGTCAAACGTCAGTGGGACATCAGGGTCAACTCCTATAGTCGTGATAAAGAATTGGTCAGGGTAGGGGAAGTTTTATTTTACTGAAATTTAGTTCAGACTACAGTTTTTAAATGAAGAACTATTAAAGGTTCAAGTTCCGTTTTTTGTTATATAAAAGTTCGTCAATACTATGATCTAAGTTCTTGAGAAGTATTTTGGTGGACAATGCTGTCATGTAGTACGTTTTACGAATATATTATTTTGGGAGGATTGAGCGGAAGTGTCTCCAGGAAATATACGACGAGGTACGTCAATCTTCTGTGTGACTGTCGAAATCAGCTGAACGGGGTGGTTAGGACGGGCGAGCGATTTTTGTTGTTTTAGTTGCGACGCGTTAGCAATAGTGGATGAGGAATTAGTCGTCAAACAGAAATTACTTTCGAAAAAAACTAAGTTCGTAGGCCTATAGAGTATGGCCTAAGTTCATTGAGAACATCACTAATTGTTTCTCAACATTGGATGTGGTTATTTCTGGACTTGACGCAATGACCTGTAAGAATTTACGACTCCTTTATGAGAGTACCTCGATTATGTATTTTGTAAATTCGTATTTGTTCTCATTCATTTACTAGCCGCACAGAAGCTATTTTTCAAGTGGGGGCGGGGGGTGGAATAAGTTGTTTGGCTTCCGCATGCGCAAGCACTGAATACATCCTATAGTATACTGACTAATTAGTTTTTCACTTGTTGTAGCTTTGATGATGTATGGCGTGACTGGATGTCTAGCATTCAATTGGGGGAGGGGGCCTTGGGAGGGAATTCTCATTACCCCCCCTCCCCCATCACATCTTCTTCCTACGCGCCTGTTCACTCATGGTTTCTCAGTAATTGCAGGGCAAAGAGCATACTGTGATTATTACATTATTTTGCTTATAAAAATAATGACTGCTGCTATCCACAACAATATTTAGGCTTTTACACTATTTCAATAAGTAATCATTATAACCAGTCGGGATAATAATCATTCATATATTTTGCGGGGGGCAACTAATTGTAGGGGCCCCCAGGGGTCTGGGGCGAGCCCCAAACCCCCAGAGGGGAAATTTTTTGCGAGTTATTTTATCTCAATATGTCTTTTACAGCGATCTGAGGTATTATTTTTTAAGGAAAGATGAAGTGACCAAGACGTTATAAATAAATATATTGTTGTAATATTTTACTTCAGATAATTTTGCTATTTAAGTTTAAACAAAACAAAACAATTAAGATTTCAATACGTCTGACGAAAAAAGTCGCAATATTTTATCCTCTGTGTGGATTTTACAGAGATTTGATGCAAAGATGAAGTGCCCTTGACGTAAAATTGTCATCTTTGGTCTTTTATAAAATTGGTTCTCGTCACATTACAAAGGGGGACACTGCCCCCCCCCCTTGCTCCCCCCCCCTTTGGACGTCTATGACATCACTGGAAATTAAATCAGTTATTGTTTCAGTGACAGAGTTGACTCCAAATACAACTTATGAAGTTTATGAATTTTGGTTGTAATTTGTAGGCCTACTCAGTGGCGGATACAGGGGGGGGGGGCGGTGAGGCGATCGCCCCCCCATGATTATGTCCTAGATCCGCTACTGAGCCTAGCCTACTTATACTAAACCCATATATAGCTAATACCACTATGTACTATCAATATGTTATTATATGGTAATATTATTGTTCATGTCAGTTTGTAAATACAACTGCAATTGAATGAACAAGACTACAATCTAGATTTATCACATTTCCCAATATTCAACTGTTTCCTACCTAATCATAAAAAATGTTCACGCTCTCTCATTCGCAATCCTTCCTGCGATGCGCAAAGAAAAACGGCAACTGAGAGTATTCCAGATTTGGAAATAACATTTCTAAGTTTTTTTT
>JAMZAV010015927.1:0-11733 GCA_024449915.1 Sweltsa coloradensis | reverse complement strand
TTTATTTAAAACGGGAATCTTTGGTACGGATTTCTTACTTTAGTTTATAACCAAACCGGGAACTGTCACTGTCAATCATCACGACTAACTAAAGTAGACGTGCAGTGAACGCTGTTGTGCAGTTGAATTTGCAAAATTCACAAGGTAACCCTTACAAATTTATTTTGGGTCCGTCTCAAAATCAAAATTTAAAAATTATAACAAGAGTTCCCATTGTAATACCATTCATGCAAATCGACGAATACAGATACGAGTTTTTAATTTAGCGGGACTTGGGTACGGATTCTACCATTTATGAACCAACCGAACGCACGTCAATATCACATAATATAGTAACGGCCAGTAGTAGAATCGCCCTGTTGTGCGTTAATTTTTTGCCAAATTCACAAAGGCTAACCCCTTATCAAATTTGTTATTTGGGTCCTCTCAAATCAATAATTTTAAAATTATTACCAATAGAGTTCTCCCATTGTCAAATAACCAATTCATTGTCAAATCGGACAGAAATTGACAGATTTACGGAAGTTTATTTAACTTTAAGCGGGATCTTTGGGTACGGATTTCTTACTTATTTATGAACCAAACCGGGAACTGTCACTGTCAATCATCACGACTAACTATAGAGTACCGTGGCAGAGTAGAATCGCCCTGTTGTGCAGTTGAATTTTTGCAAAAAATTCACAAAGGCTAACCCCTTACAAATTTGTTAAATTTGGGTCCGTCTCAAAATCAATAAATTCTAAAAATTATTAACAATAGAGTTCTCCCATTGTCAATAACTAATTATGTCAAATCGGACAGAAATTGACAGATTTACGGAAGTTTATAACTTAAGGGGGACTTTGGGTACGGATTTCTTACTCATTTATAACCAAACCGGGAACTGTCACTGTCAATCATCACACTAACTATAGAGTACACGTGGGCAGTAGTAGAATCGCCCGTTGTGCAGTTGCATTTTTTGCCAAAAAATTCACAAAGGCAAAACCCCTTACAAATTTTGTTAATTTTGGGTCCGTCTCAAAATCAATATATTCTTAAAAATTATTAACAATAGAGTTCTCCCATTGTCAAATAACCAATTCACTGTCAAATCGGACAGAAATTGACAGATTTACGGAAGTTTATTTAACTTTGAGCGGGATCTTTGGGTACGGATTTCTTACTCATTTATGACCCAAACCGGGAAATGTCACTGTCAATCATCACGACTAACTATAGAGTAGACGTGGGCAGTAGTAGAATCGCCCTGTTGTGCAGTTGAATTTTTGCCAAAAAATTCACAAAGGCTAACCCTTATCAAATTGGGTAATTTTGGGTCCGTCTAAAATCAATAAATTCTTAAATTATTAACAATAGAGTTCTCCCATTGTCAAATAACCAATTCATTGTCAAATCGGACAAGAAATTGACAGATTTACGGAAGTTTTTTTAAAATTACGCGGGATCTTGGGTACGGATTTCTCTACTTATTTATGGACCAAACCGGGAACGTCACAGTCAATTATCACGATCTAACTATTCTCTTTATGTAGACGTAGGCAGTAGTTAGAATCGCCCTGTGTGCAGTTGAATTTTTTGCCAAAATATTCACAAAGGCTAACCCCTTAACAAATTGTAATTTTGCGTCCGTCTCAAAATCAATTATTCTTTAAAAATATTAACCAATAGAGTCTCCCATTGTCAAATACACCAATTACTGCAAAATCAGACAGAAATTGACAGATTACGGAAGTTTATTTTACTTTAAGGCGGGGCATCTTTGGGTACGGATTTCTTACCTTATTTATGAACCAAAACCGGGAACTGCACTGCAATCATCCGACTAACTATAGAGTTACACGTGTGCAGTTAGTAGTAGAATCGCCATGTTGTGCAGTTGAATTTTTCGCCAAAAAATTCACACAGGCTAACCCCTTAACAAATTTGTTTAATTGGGCCGTCGCAAAATCAATGATATTCTACAAAACTTATTAACAATGGAGTTCTCTTATTGTCAAATAAAAAAATTCCTTGTCAAATCGGACAGAAATTGACAGATTTCTGGAAGTTTATTATTTTGGAGCTGGGATCTTTGGGTACGGATTCTTACTTATTTATGGAACCCAACCGGGAACGTCACTGTCAATTATCCACGGACTAATATACAGTAGACGTAGGCCGTAGTAGTAGAATCGCCCTGTTTGTGCAGTTGAATTTTTTGCAAGATATCACAAAGGCTAACCCCTTAACAAAAATTTGTTAATTTTGGGTCCGTCTCAAATCAATATATTATTTTAAAATATTAAAACAATAGAGTTCTCCATTGTCAAATAACCAATTTACTGTCAAATCAGACAGAAATTGACAGATTTACAGAAGTTAATTTTACTTAAGCGGGTCTTGGGTACGGATTCTTACTTATTTATGAACAACAGGAACGGGTCACTGTCAATCATCACGACTAAACTATAGAGTACACGAGTGACATAGTAGTAGAATCGCCTGTTGGCAGTTTGAATTTTTCGCCAAAAAAAATTCACAAAGGCTAACCCCTTAAACAAAAATTGTTAATTTTGGGCGGTTCTCAAAATCAATATATTTCTACAAAATTATTAACAAGGGAGTTCTCTCATTGTCAAATAACCAATTCATGTCCAATCGGACAGAAATTTGACAGGATTTACAGAAGTTTATTTACTTTGAGCGGGGGAGATCTTTGGGTACGGATTTCTTACTATTTATGAACCAAACCGGGAAACTGCACAGTCAATTATCACGACTAATATACAGTAGACGTAGGCTAGTAGTAGAATCGCCCTGTTGGCAGTTGAATTTTTGCCAAAAAATTCACAAAGGCTAACCACCTTATCAAATTTGTTAATTCTGCGGTCCGTGCCAAAATCAGGTTTATTAAGTTATTTATTTTAAGAGGGGATCTTTGGGTACGGATTTCTTCTCATTTATGAACCAAACTGGGAACTGTCACTGTCAAATATCCACGGAATAAACCATAGAGTGGACGTGGGCAGTAGTAGAATCCGCCCTGTTGTGCAGTTCAATTTTTTTAGCCAAAAAATCACAAAGGCTAACCCCTTATCAAATTGTTAATTTTGGGTCCATCTCAAAATCAATAAAATTCTTTAAAATTATTAACAATAGAGTTCTCCCATTGTCAAATAACCACTTCATTGTCAAATCGGACAGAAATTGACAGATTTACGGAAGTTTATTTAACTTTAAGGCGGGATCTTTGGGTCTACGGATGTCTTACTCATTTATTAACCAAACCGGGAACTTGTCAGTGATCAATCATCACGACTACACTATAGAGTAGACGTGGCAGTAGTAGAATCGCATCCTGTTGTGCAGTTGAATTTTTTTCCAAAAAATTCACAAAGGCTAAACCCCTTATCAAATTTGTTAATTTTGGTCCCGTCTCAAAATCAATAAATTCTTTTAAATTATTAACAAGTAGATTCTCCCATTGTCAAATAACCAATTCATTGGCAAATCGGACAGAAATGACAGACAGATTTACGGAAGTTTATTTAATTTGGAGAGGAATATTTGGGTACGGATTTACTTACTTATTTATGAACCAAACGGGAACTGTCACTGTCATCAGCACAACTAACCTATAGAGTACACCGTGGGCCAGTCGTAGAATCGCCCTGTTGTGCAGTTGAATTTTCCCAAAAAATTCACAAAGGCTAACCCCTAACAAATTTGTTAATTTTGGGTCCGTCTCAAAATCATATATTCTTTAATAATTATTAACAAAGAGTTCTCCATTGTCAAATAACCAATTTACTGTCAAATCAGAAAGAAATTGACCGATTTACGGAGTTTTATTTTACTTTAAGCGGGATCTTTGGGTACGGATTTCTTACTATTTAGAGAACCAAACCGGGAACTGTCACGTCAATCATCACGACTAACTATCAGAGTACACGTGTGCAATAGTAGAATCGCCCTGTTGTTTTGCAGTTGAATTTTTCGCCAAAAAATTACAAAGGCAACCCCTTAACAAATTGTTAAATTTTGGGTCCGTCTCAAAATCAATGATATTATTTAAAATTATTAACAATAGAGTTCTCTTATTGTCAAATAAACCAATTTACTTGTCAAATAGGACAGAAATTGACAGATTTACGGAAGTTTATTTACTTTAAGCGGTTTTTTTTTTTTTTGATCTTTGGGTAAGGATTTCTTTACTTATTTATGAACCCAAACCGGCGAACTGTCACTGGAATCATCACAAAATAACTATAGAGTACACGTCGGGCAGTTGTAGAATCACGCGTTGTGCAGTTGAATTTATCGCCAAATTCCACTTATCAATTTGTCTTTAATTTTGTTTCCCGTCTCAACAAATTCAAAAATCTTTAAAATTATAATATAGAGTTCTCCAATTGTCAAATAACAATTCATTGTCAATAAACTTCTTTTTTTCGTCCGAAATGGACAGATTACGGAAGTTTATTAACTTTGAGCGGGGATCTTTGGTAGGATTTCATACTTATTTATGAACCAAACCGGGAACTGTCCACTGTCAATCATCACGACTTAACTATATGAGTACACGACGTGCAGTTGAGTAGTAGAATAGCCCTGTTGTGCAGTTGAATTTTTCGTCCACAAAAGATTCACAAGGGCTAACCCCTACAAATTTGTAATTTGGGTCCGTCTCAAAATCAATATATTCTACAAAATTATTAACAAGGGATTCTCTCATTGTCAAAAAACCAATTCAGTGTCAAAAGCGGACAGAAATGACAGATTTACGGACAAGGAAGTTATTTAACTTTGAGCGGGATCTTTGGGGTACGATTCTTACCTTATTTATGAACCAAACCGGGGGAACTGTCACAGTCAATTATCACGACTAACTTTACAGTAGACGTAGGCAAGTAGTAGAATCGCCCTGTTGATTGCAGTTGAATTTTTGCGTAAAATATTCACAAAGGCCTAACCCTTTACAAATTTGTTAAATTTGGTGGGTCCGTCTCAAAATCAATATATTCTACAAATTATTAACAAGGAGTTCTCTTCTTGTCAAATAACCAAATTCCTTGTCAAATCGGACAGAATATTGACAGATTTACTGGAAGTTTATTAACTTGAGCGGGATCTTTGGGTACGGATTCCTTAACTTATTTATCGAACCAAACCGGGAACTGTCACTGTCAATCATCACGGCTAACTGTAGGAGTACACGTGTGCAGTAGTAAAATCGCCTGGTGCAGTTGAATTTTTCGCCAAAAATTCACATTAAGGCAAACACTTAACAAATTTGTTAAATTTGTGTCCGTTCAAAATCAATATATTATACAAAATTATTAACAAGGGAGTTCTCATTGTCAAATAACCAATTCTCAGTGTCAAATCGGGGACAGAAATTGACAGATTTACGGAAGTTTATTAACTTTGAGCGGGAATCTTTGGGTACGATTTTTCTTACTTATTATTGAAACCAAACCGGGAACTGGTCACAGTCAATTATCACGGACAACTAATACAGTCTCATGACGTAGGCAGTAGTAGAATCGCCTGTGTGGCAGTTGAATTTTTAGCCAAAATATCACAAAGGCTAACCCCTAACAAAATTTGTTAATTTGGGTCCGTCTCAAAATCAATATATTATTTAAAATTATTAACAATAGAGGTCTCCCATTGTCAAATAACCAATTCATTGTCAAATCAGACAGAAATGACAGATTACGGACAGTTTAAAATAACTTCTAAACAGGGAACTTGGGTACGGATTTCTTAATCATTATAAACCAAACCGGCGAACTGTCACTGTCAATCATCACAAAATAACTATAGAGTACACGTGGGCAGAAGTTAGGTATCGCCCTGTTGTGCAGATGAATGTTTTTTTTCAAAAAAATCAAAAAGGCTAACCCCTATCAAATTTGTTAATTTTGGGTCGTCTCAAAATAATAAATTCTTAAAAATTATTAACAATAGAGTTCTCCATTGTCAAATAAACAATTCATTGTCAAATCGGACAGAAATTGAAAGATTTACGGAAGTTTATTTAATTTAAGCGGGATCTTGGGTACGGTTTTCTTACGTATTTATGAACTAAACGGGAACTGTCACTGTCAATCATCACAACTTACTATAAGTACACGTGGGCAGTAGTAGAATGCCCTGTTGTGCAGTTGAATTTTTCCTTAAAAAACTTCACAAAGCTAACCCTTAACAAATTTGTTAATTTTGGGGTCCGTTCTCAAAATCAATATATTCTTTAAAATTTTAAAAAGAGTTCTCCCATTGTCAAATAAACCAATTACGTAAAACAGACAGAAATTGACAGATTACGGAAGTGTATTTTACTTTAAGCGGGATCTTTGGGTACGGATTTCTTACGTATTTATGAACAAACCGGGAACTGTCACTGTCAATCATCACGATTTTATTTTCTTTTTTCTTTTAAACTTTTCTTATTAGTACGTTACACGTGTGCCAGTAGTGATCTGCCCCTGTTGTGCAGTTGACTTTTTCGCCAAAAAATTCACAAAGCTAACCCTTAACAAATTTGTTTAATTTGGGATCCGTCTCAACAATCAATATATTCTACACAATTATTAACAAGGGATTTCTCTTATTGTCAAATAACCAATTTCATTGTCAAATCGGAAGAAATTGAAGATTTCGGGAAGTTTATTTAACTTTGAGCGGGATTTTTGGGTAGGGATTTCTTACTTTTTTATGAACCAAACCGGGGAACTGTCTTTTCAATTATCCGACTAACTATACAGTAGACGTGGCAGTAGTAGAATCCCCCCTTTTGTGCGTTGAATTTTTTCCCAAGATTTTCACAAAGGCTAACCTTAACAAATTTGAAATTTTTGGGCCGTCTCAAAATCAAATATTATTAAAATTATTAACAAAGATTTCCCATTGTCAAAAACCTTTTTACTGTCAAATCAGACAGAAATTGAAGTTTTACGGAAGTTTTTTTTATTTTAAGCGGGATTTTTGGGGTACGGATTTTTTACTTATTTATGAACCAAAACCGGGAACTGTCACTGTCAATCATCAGATTACTATAGAGTACACGAGGCAGTAGTGAATCGCCCTGTTGTGCAGTTGAATTTTCGCCAAAAAATTTCACAAAAGGCTAACCCCTTAACAAATTTTTTAATTTTGCGCCGTTCAAAATCAATATATTTACAAAATTATTAACAAGGGGGAGTTCTCTCTTTGCAAATAACCAATTCATTGTAAAATCGGACAAAAAATTGACAGTTTTACGGAAGTTTTTTAAAACTTTGAGCGGGTTTTTGGGTACGGATTTCTTACTTATTTAGAACCAAACCCGGGAACGTCACAGTAAATTATCCGACTAACTATAAGAGACGTGGGCAGTAGTAGAATCGCCCGTTGTGCAGTTAAATTTTTTTGCCAAAAAAATTAAAAAAGGCAAAACCCCTTTATCAAATTTTTTAATTTGGGCCGTCTAAAAATCAGTTTTTTAAGTTATTTAAATTTTAAGCGGGTTTTTGGGTACGGATTTTTACTCATTTATGAACCAAACCGGGACTGCATGTCAATCATCACGACTAAAAATAGGTAGACTGGGCAGTAGTAGAATCGCCCGTTGTGCAGTTAAATTTTTTTTGCCAAAAAATTTACAAAGGCAACCCCCTTATCAAATTTTTTAATTTTGGGTCCATCTAAAAATCAATAAATCTTTAAAATTTTTAACAATAGATTTCCCCCCATTGTAAAATAACCAATTCATTGTAAAATGGGACAGAAATTAAACAGATTTTACAGAAGTTTTTTAAATTTTGAAGGAATATTGGGGTACGGATTTTTTTATTTATTTATAAACCCAAAAAAACCGGGAACTGTACTGTCAATCATCACAACTAACTATAGAGACACGGGGCAGAGAAAATCCCCCTGTTGTGCAGTTAAATTTTCCCCCCAAAAAATTTCACAAAGGCAACCCCTTAAAAAATTTTTTAATTTTTGGGGTCCTTCAAAATCAATAATTCTTTAAAATTATTAACAATAGATTTCTCCCTTTGTCAAAAAACCAAATTTACTGTCAATAGACGAAATTGACAGATTTACGGAATTTTATTTTACTTTAAGCGGGATCTTTGGGTAGGGGATTTTTATTATTATAAAACAAACCCCGGGAAAAACTGTCACTGTAAATCATCACGACTAATATGGGTTTCACGTGTGCATAGTAGAATCGCCCGTTGGCATTTAAATTTTTTCCCCAAAAAAATTCAAAAGGCAACCCCCTTAACAAATTTTTTAATTTTGGGCCCGTCTAAAAATCAATATTCTACAAATATTAACAAGGGAGTTTTATTGTCAAATAACCCAAATCATTGTCAAATCGGACAGAAATGACAGATTTACGGAAGTTATTAATTTGAGGGGGTTTTTTGGGTACGGATTTCTTACTTTTTTATAAACCAAAACCGGGAACTGTACCGTAAAAATTATCACGACTAACTATACAGTGGGAGTAGGCAGTAGAGAATCCCCTGTTGGGCATTTAAATTTTTTTCCCAAAAATCACAAAAGGCAAAAACCCTTAACAAATTTTTTAATTTTGGGGCCCGCTAAAAATAATAATTATTTAAAATTATTAACAATAGATTTTCCCCCATTGTCAAAAACCCAATTTTACTGTAAAAATCAGAAAAAAATTTGACAGATTTAGGAAGTTTTTTTATTTTAAGCGGGATTTTGGGTAGGTTTTCTTACTTTTTTATGAACCAAACCGGGAACTGTCACTGTCAATCATCACAACAACATGATACACGTGGGCATTTGTAGAACACCCTTTTGTGCAGTTGAATTTTTCCCCAAATCCCTTATCAAATTGTTAATTTTTGTTTCCGTCTCAAAATCAAAAATTTTTTAAAAATTATTAATAATAGAGTTCCCCCTTTGAAAAAAACCCAAATTATTGTCAAATCGGACAGAAATTGACAGTTTTAGGAAGTTTATTTAACTTTGAGGGGGATTTTGGGTACGGATTTCATATTATTTATGAAAAAAACCCGGGAAAACTGTCCTGTCAATCACACGACAAACTTAGAGTACACGAGTGCAGTAGTAGAATCGCCCTTTTGTGCATTTAAATTTTTTCCCCAAAAAAATTCACAAAGGCAAACCCCCTTTAACAAATTTGGGTTAATTTTGGGCCCGTCCAAAATCAATTTTTCTACAAAATTATTAACAAGGGAGTTCTCTCTTTGTAAATAACCAATTAGTGCAAATGGGGACAAAAAATTGACAGATTTACGGAAAGTTTTTTTAAACTTTTGAGCGGGATCTTTGGGTACGGATTTTTTATTATTTATGAACCCAAACCGGGAACTGTACAGAAATTATCACGATAACTTTACAGTAGACGTAGGCAGTATTTAAACGCCCTTTTGTGCAATTAAATTTTTTTCCCAAAAAATATTCAAAAAGGCAAACCCCCTTTACAAATTTGTTAATTTTGGGTCCATCCAAAAATCAATATATTTTTTAAAAATTTATTAACAATAGATTTCCCCCTTTGTCAAATAACCAATTCTTTTGTCAAATCGGACAGAAATTGCAGATTTACGGAATTTTAAATAACTTTAAGCGGGAATTTGGGTAGGATTTCTTACTATTTATGAACAAACCAGGAACTGTCACGTAAATCATCACAACTAACTTAGAGTACAAAAGGGGCAGAAGAGAATCCCCCTTTGGCAGTAATTTTTGCAAAAAAATTCAAAAAGGCAAATCCCTTATAAAATTTTTTTTAATTTTTTGGGCCGTCTAAAAACAAAAAATTTCTTAAAAATTTTTAACAATAGAGTTTTCCATTGCAAATAACAAATTTCATGTCAAATGGGGACGAAATTACGTTTTACGGAAGTTTTTTTAAATTTTTTAAGGGGGATTTTTGGGTAGGGATTTTTATCTTTTATAAACCCAAAACCCGGGAACGTCACTGTCAATCATCACGATAACATAGAGTAGACGTGGGCAGAGTAAAATCGCCCTGTTGTGCATTTCAATTTTTTCCCAAAAAAATTCACAAAGGCTAACCCTTATCAAATTTGTTAATTTGGGCCCGTCTCAAATAAATAAATTCTTTTAAATTTTTAAACAATAGAGTTCTCCATTGTCAAATAACCCAAATTTCATTGTCAAATCGGCAGAAATTGACAGTTTTATTAAGTTATTTAAATTGGAGAGGGAATTTTTGGGTACGGATTTCTTCTTATTTTGAACCAAACCGGGAACTGTCACTGCAATCATCACAAAAAAAAAAGAGTACACGTGGGCAGTAGTAGAAACCCCCTTTTGTGCAGTAAATTTTTTTCCCCAAAAAATTCACAAAGGCAACCCCCTTAACAAATTTTTAATTTTTGGGTCCGTCTCAAAATCAATATATTCTTTAAAAATTTACAATAGGTTCTCCCATTGTCAAATAACCAATTTACTGTAAAAATCAGAAGAAATTGACAGTTTTACGGAAGTTATTTACTTAAGCGGGATTTTTTGGGTACGGATTTTTATTTATTTTTTAAACCCAAAAAACCGGGGAAAACTGTCACTGTCAACATCACGACTAATATAGAGTACAGGTGCAGTAGTAAAATCGCCCTGTTGGCATTTAAATTTTTTCCCCAAAAAATTCAAAAAGGCAAACCCCCTTATAAATTTTTTAATTTTTTAACCGTTTTTTTAAAATCAATAAATTCTTAAAAATTATTAAAAATAGAGTCTCCCATTGTCAAAAACCAATTCATTGTCAAATCGGACAAAATTTGGGACAGATTACGGAATTTTTATTTTTTTTTAAAGGGGGAAATTTTGGGTAGGTTTTCTTATCATTTAAAACCCAAAAACCGGGAACGTCACTGTCAATCATACAAACAAAAACTATAGAGTAGACTTGGGCAGTAGTAGAATTCCCCGTTGGCGGAATTTTTTCCCAAAAAAAATTCACAAAGGAACCCCTATCAAATTTTTTAAATTTTTTGGGTCCATTTTAAAATCAAAAAATTTTTCTTTAAAATTATTAACAATAGATTTCCCCATTGAAAAAAACCCAATTCTTTGTCAAATCGGACAGAAATTGACAGTTTTACGGAATTTTATTTAACTTTAAGCGGGATTTTTTGGGTAGGATTTTTTTATCATTTATGAACCAAACCGGGAACGTCACTGTAATCATCACGCTAACTATAGAGTAGACGTGGGAAAGTAGTAGAATGCCTTTTGTGCATTTAAATTTTTTTGAAAAAATATCAAAAAGGTAACCCCTTTCAAATTTTTTAATTTGGGTCCGTCTCAAAATCAAAAAATTTTTTTAAAATTTAAAAAACACTAGAGTTCCCCCTTTGCAAAAAACCAAATTTCATTTCAATCGGACAGAAATTTACAGTTTTACGGAATTTTTTTAAAATTTGAGAAAAATATTTGGGTACGATTCTTACTTTTTTTATGAACCAAACCGGGAAACTGTCCTGTCAAATCACAATTACTATAGATTTGACGGGGGCAGTAGTAGAATCGCCCGTTGTGCAGTAAATTTTTCCCAAAAAAAATTCCCCAAAAAGGCTAACCCTTTTAACAAATTTTTTATTTTGGGGCCGTCTAAAAATCAATATATTTTTAAAATTTATTAACAATAGAGTTTTCCATTGTAAATAACCAAATTCATTGTCAAATCGGACAAAAATTTTGACCGATTTACGGAAGTTTTTTAACTTTAAC
>JAMZAV010015926.1:0-11519 GCA_024449915.1 Sweltsa coloradensis | reverse complement strand
ACACAGTTAGCGTTTATCGACAGGCAAACTTTCGGTTAGAACCACTCTGTAAATTAAGTCCCCGTTGAAAACAGTTAGGCCGTTTTCCACACAAAAAAATTTCGAAAAAAAGCAAATACCGGGAAACCGGCCCGTTTCCCGGGGTCTCCGGTTTGTCAAGATCATTGACGGCTGCACAAACCGGAGCCGGGTGTGAAAACGGCCAAGAGGGGTCAATAACAAATGGTAACCCTGTGTCGCCTCTCGTCTCCCCTCAAACTGAGAAGTTTACGGTTCTTCTGTGGTACTAAGTGGAGATGTAGAGATGAACCCGGGGCCCGATGCGTCTACTTGTAATTTTTGTAAAGGCAAGGGTTTAGAAAGAATCAGATATTTGTTACGTGAAATTCATGTGGAAAAGAGACCCACAAGACATGCGCCAATTATCGCTACAGATTACAGAAGAATAAAAGAAAGTCACCGCAATGGACATGTTGGAACTGCTCACTTCCAAGTTTTAGTGATTCATTCTTGGATCACATGGTATCACCAACATCTCTTTGAACAACTCACAGCTTCCAGTAAATCTAGTCCTGCACGGCACAACAACATTTCAGTGTTTCTTTAATGCGAGGAGTCTTAAGAATACAAAGAGCGGGCTGGTATTGAGCCTTGGATTACGTCGCATGATGCTGACATTGTCTGCGTTAGTGAAACGTGGTTTGTTTTTGATTCTGTTGGTAACCTGAAGTATGGGAGATCAATACACTGTATTAAAGGACAGGATTGGAATACAGGGGGAGGGCGTTTTAATAGCGATTAAACCCGAACTTCAACCCATGAGGAGAAAGGATCTTGAAACTAGTGCGGAGATAGTTTTGGGCTGAAATCAAAATAGGAGAGAAGAAGATTGTTTGTGGATCTGATCCCGGTCTCCATCTTCAAAACTGATCAAACTAATGCAGATTTAGTGATGTCTTTAAAAAAGGGCACAACCGTCGTTTAAAAAACCCAACCATGCAATTATTTGCTTGGAGACTTTAATTTAGACATTTCGTGGACTGTTGACGGCCCAGCAATTCCAAACAATCCGTTAGCCAGCATTTTTTCTAATGCATTTGAAGATCTATTTTGAATAAATTTGTGACTGAAGCTACTAGAGTGACTGAAAAGTGCAGATCTATCTTAGATCTTGTTCTTTGCAATAAATGCTAACATAATGTCATCTGTCACTGTGATTCCTGGAGTAAGTGATCACCTTGCGATTATGTCGATTTGAACATGCGTGGGCCCAAAAATCAAGCACATTAATAAAACTGTGTTTAATTATGCACACGCAGACTGGGATAACCTGTGTCAAAATCTTATTTCGGATCTACCTACAGATGTCAGCAATAAAACGTAGACCAATTTTGGATAGAGTGGAGTGAAGTTTCGGTTGAATGTTCACAAAGCCATACCTAGTATAAAAGTGAAGGAAAACAACGTTCACCATGGATCACCAGTGACATTGTTAAAATCAATCAGAAAACGGACTCAATCTATAGGAAAAGGAAGAAAACACAGTCAGATGTAACACAAAACTAAATACAAGAAGCTAGCAAACTTATTAAACGAACTATACGTCAAGCTCACAGAGATTTTATTTGGAAAACTAGGAGAAGAAAGCAACAGTAAGGGCACTTTGGAAGTACTTCAAAAGTAAGGGAAAGGAAGTGCGTCCCCATCTCACTTTGTGTCAAATGGAATTAAATTTTAAAAAATCTTCTGATATTGCTAATGCTTTTAATGATAAATTTAAAGACACTTCTGCCCATTGGTTTTGTGACACAAAAGATTTGCTACGTCAAAATCCCTTAGGTGTTTGGGCCTCTTGGATCCTTTGCTGAATCTACAGGTTTTTCCGAAGAAGATGTGTGTCGATGTTTACGAAACCTTCGGCCTGGTGCAGCATCCGGACCTGATGGTATTCCATGTAAGAATTACAACAATGTTCAGCATTTATATCGCCATCGATCACAAACCTTTTCCCAAACCCATCATTATCGATGGCACTGTTCCCTAAGTCATGGAAACGGCAAATGTAGTACCTGTTTACAAATCTTGGTGACAAAGAGGTCATTTCTAACTACAGACCAATAGCATTGACATCAGTGTTATGTAAGGTACTTGAGAGACAGTAAATAGATCCATTCTTACACACTTCGATGACCAAAGGACTTATAAATACAAACCAACATGGGTTTTTGCCAAAAAGATCCTGTGTCACCATTTCTTTCAAAAGTAATTGAGGATTGGCAACACAGTTTTGGGTCAAAGGTCAATTAAGCAGGTGGACGTTATCTCTCTTGATTTGAGTAAAGCATTTGACCGTGGGTTTCCCCATGAACGTCTTCTGACAAAACTTGAGAATTATGGCATACAAGGTTCTCTTCTAATTTGGTGTAGGAGTTTTCTTATGGGAGAAATCAAGCACTGTATTTGATGGATCAAGATCAGGGAACTTGATGTAATCTCTGGGTACCACAAGGTTCTGTACTTGGTCCCTTGTTCTTCATCATCTATATGATGGACCTTCCTTCATGTGCACAATCTAAGCTAGCTATGTATGCAGATGATTGTACCATAATACCGCTCTATTACAAGATTCGATGATGTTGATGCTCTACAAGCTGATTTGGATGCAATAAACTCTTGGTGCTCTGTAAATGATATGTGTTTAAACGACTCAAAGTCTGTGCTTCTTAGGACTCTCTCGATCATCACACCCAATTAATGGAACATACGTTTTGAATAACGGTCAACTTAAATCAAGTAAATCTATAAAATTATTGGGTTTGAACATTTCTCATGACTTGTGTTGGAAAAGGCACACTATATTGTTAAGTCACATGCTCTAAACTGGCAAGTTTTGTATTCCGTAACTTGAAAGATAGCCAACCTAAAGTTCTAAGATCTGTGTTCATCACGCTAATAAGGCCTAAAATAGTGTATGGTGCGCCAGCATGGCATCCAACCACCAAAGAAAACATGCACAACTTAGAATCACTACAGAATCGAGCAACTAAAGCAATCTTGGGGTACAAAACTGACCTCCGTAGCGCTTCTAGAAGAAAAAATCTTAATATACCTAGTTGGAGGCTGTATTCAAGAGATGTGACATTATTTTCCTCAAGAGGTGTATGAGTGGAACCATTGATCTTGACCCTCTTGTGCGCCTTACCCCAGTAAATCGGACTGAGATTTTAGGACGCGGAAGTAATAAGGGGTTGACCTTAAGGACGCCAATTGCTCGAACAAGTGCATTCCAGAAATCCATTTACTACAGGGAGGCAGCGCTCTGGAATGCACTACCTTCTGAAGTAAAGGAACTTCCTCTCGGTAGGTTCGAGGGAGCAGTCAAGAGAATGTTTTTTTAAGAGTTTGATATGTATGTCTGTTTCATCTTGTTTTGTTTGATATGTATTTTATTATTGTTGTATATAATTCTTAGGATGGGTGTATAATGTCTCAAATGGATCTTCGGTCTGCTATTAGCATCCATCCGTATGTTTATTATATAATATGTAATGAATGTACGGAATAAACACATAATAATAATAATAATAATAATAAAGTTGCAAGCCTAGCTCACTGTTGCTCATAACTAGGCCTATACCTAAATAGGCGCTATAGCAAGTTGAGAGACTAGGGTTATTACGTTCATCGATAAACCATAATTTTTGGCATGTCTTCAGTTGGTATGGGCCAAACTTTTAAACAAGGGGGAAGGAGGTTAGGGGGAGGGGGGGCGCAAAGTGCGCATGCGTTAATAATTATAATTAAAACGAGTGAGCGTAGCGAACGGAGTGGACCCACGCTATTTCGATTGTTTCCATGACACTGTTAAGTGTCAAGTTGACCTTTGTTTGAAAGTTCCAGCCATTAGTGCCCTATAGGCCTATGACCGGCGGCGACAAAATTTGCGAATTTGCAACTTTCAATGGCCTAAAAACACGTAAAAAATAGAAAATTGCATAACATGTGATCGTAATAATTGACTACGGAATCAAAATCGGAATCTCATGGAGGGGGGGGGGGGGGCGATCGTCCCACCGGCCGCACCCCCCTCTGACCTCCATGTATCCGCCGCTGTGATTCTTTCTGATGTAGGCAATTTGTACTTTGTAGATTGGTAGTTCTGAATGAGGGTTCAGCATGGTGGCGCGTAACGGTGTATGTGCGCGTATGAATATTGAATTGAATACGAAGATACGTGCAGTTGCGCCCGAGGCCACCAAAGGGATTGGATACACAAAGCCCGAGGGGACAAAGGAAGCCCATGCCATGCCTTGCACCCAGGCGGCCAGGCCTTTGAATTCCTAGTTACGCACGCAGCCTACGCTACTGACCGGTAGGCCCCTACATCTTGTACATCACCAGTAGAGACCTAGGCCTACTTTCCAACAACCAACACTGTCTCATCACTGCCATTGTTTTTTGTTACCATCATTATAAACACGTGTCTTACCAGTTTCTTGTTGTCGCGTCCCCGATGAGAATATGGCGCCTCTCGGTGCAACAGAGTAGAGTAGCCCTAGGCCTAATGAACCACGTGCGAGATGAAACAGACTTCGGTTCACTTGACTCGCTTGAACCTTCAGAATCTCACACCACACGTCCAACAACAGGTGGTATAACCCGACACGCCAACACAGTAGTAGTCTAGACTGGAGCTATATGGAGCACACTGCTGTAGGAAACACAATTAGCGAGATCGTCGACGTTCACTGACTACAGTCCATCCACTGTCGTCCTGTCCTGTCCCTGGACCAAGGATACTAATATCCCTGGACCCTGTCGTCTGTCCAGCCAGCAAGGCAAGTTTCAGCAAACAACTGCACAATGATGCACGCGCATGCGCATAGCGGCAGATACTCGACAAGGTCACGTTGTGACGTCATGCGGCGTTGCGAGCTTGCGGAACACGTGGGTGTGAACGAGTGACTGGGAGGGTCACGTGACTACCAAAACGTAAATTCAACTTCTGGTTCGAAACGCAAGTTTCATACAAATTATCAAACCAAGAGCTTTTCGGCCGTGGGTGGAAACGCAAAATAATGCTCATCAGCTCATTCAGCTGCTTATTGATGATTGATTGGTGCACTTTTTTTTGGCTAATCGAGACGAAAGCTGCTCATAATTCCCCCCCCCCCCCCTCACTAACCAACCATTCGAAAGAGTTCGTACACGCCTAATGTGGGCTACGATAAAAATCGTCGGTTGATAATCTCGGATGATATGTTGACGTGCGTCTATTTATCGCGTGATCTAATAACTCGGAAGCAATAATATATCGATCTTGTAAACTAGGAAGCTTCGCAAACGCTTTTTCAGGCGCGTTGTTGGATGAGCGTAATTGTTTCAAAACGAAAAGGTGTAAAATTGCGATTTTCATAACAAATACTTTTTCGATTACGCTCAAATTTCACATGAATATACTAATTCATGAAATTAAGGTTCTGTGAAAAAATCATTACAATCAGATAAAGCATGTAGGTGTTATGAGTCGAAGAAATTTAAAAAATCGATAAAAATCGTAAAATTGCGATTTTCACAACAAATAATTTTTCGATTGCTCCCAAATTTCACACGAATATATTAATTCATAAAATTAAGGTTCTGTGAACAAAATCATTACAATAGGATAAAGCATGTAGGTGTTATAAGTCAAAGAAATTTAAAAAATCGAAAAAAATCGTAAAATTTCGATTTTCATGAGAAACAATTTTGTGATTGCGCTCAAAAACGTGGCAGTTCTAAGTTCAGAGATTTCGAAGGCCTCCATAAAATTTCATCGCAATCGGAGTATCGGTTTAGCCGGAATCGTGTTAACAAACAGCCAAAAATACAAAAAAAAATAAAAAAAAAAAAACATTCGGATTTTTTTTCTCCAGTGCAGTGAAATGGAATCTTCGCTACGCTCATCCAACAACAGTTTGTTCCAACAAACACAACAAACTTGAGCGCAATCACAAAATTATTTCTCATGTAAATCGCATTTTTACGATTTTTTCGATTTTTAAAATTTCTTTGACTTATAACACCTACATGCTTTATCCGATTGTAATCATTTTTTCACAGCACCTTAATTTTATGAATTAAGATATTCGTGTGAAATTTGAGCGTAATCGAAAAATTATTTCTCATGAAAATCGTAATTTTACGGGTTTTTTCTTTTTTTAAACAATTCTTTGACTTATAACACCTACATGCTTTATCCGATTGTAATGATTTTTTTACAGAACCTTACTTTCATGAACTTATATATTCGTGTTAAATTTGAGCGCAATCGAATAATTATTTCTTATGAAAATTGCAATTTTACGATTTTTTTCTTTTTTAAAAATTACGATTAATCAAAAAATTAAGTTAATTTCTTATTTTATTTTATTCAATTAAAAAAATTAAGCCAATTTTTTTTTTAAATTTAATTTAATTTAAATAAATCTTCGACTAAGTAATGTTTTTTTCACAAAACAACAGAAAATCCGCGTAACACATGGCAGCTCAATGCACCATATACGCTCATCCAACAACGCGGCGGGACTTAAGCGTTTTCCTAGTATAAACAAATTTCGTTTTTGCTGGCTACGAGCAAACAGTCATATTTATTCGGATTCCACACACGAGTCCGGGTAAAAATCAAAAAGTAAAACCTACATTTTTATTTCCGTTTCCAATCAAGTCATTGCATGAATTCCTTTTCGGACTAATATAAGCATTTAGCAATATAATTGGATGAGCGTAGCGAGCGAAGCGAAGATTCCATTTCACTACACTGGAGAAAAAAATCCGAAATTTTTTTTTTTCTTTTTTTTTTTTTTTTTGTATTTTTGCCTGTTTGTTAACACGATTCCGGCTAAACCGATACTCCAATTGCAATGAAATTTTATGGAGGTCTTCGAAATCTCTGAACTTAGAACTGCCACGTTTTTTAGCACAATCGGAAAATTATTTCTCTTGAAAATCACAATTTTACGATTTTTTCGATTTTTTTTAAATTTCTTCGACTTACAACACCTGCATGCTTTATCCGATTGTAATGATTTTTTCACAGAACCTTAATTTAATGAATTGATATATTCATGTGAAATTTGAGCACAATCGAATAACTATTTCTTGTGATAATCGCAATTTTACGATTAATTTGTTTTCGATTTTTTTAAATTTCTGCTACTTACTTATAACAACTACATGCTTCATCCGATTGTAATGATTTTTCCACATAACCTAATTTTATAAATTTATGTATTCGTGTGAAATTTGAGCGTAATCGTAAAATTATTTCTCATGAAAATCTCTATTTTACGTTTTTTTTCTCTTTTTTAAACAATTCTTTGACTTAAAACACCTACATGCTTTATCCTATTGTAATATTTTTTTCACAGAACCTCAATTTCATGAATTAATAGATTCTTGTAAAATTTGTGCGCAATCGAATAGTTATTTCTTATGAAAATTTCAATATTACGATTTTTTCCTTTTTAAAAATTACGATTAATTAAAAAAATTAAAACTTGAGTTAATTTTTGATTTAATTTAATTTAAAAAAAATCTTCAACTTAGTAATGATTTTTTCACAGAACAACAGAAAATACGCATAACACATGGCAGCTCAATGCACCAATTACGCTCATCCAACAATTCGGCGGGACTTAAGCGTTTTTGGATGAGCGTAGCGAGCGTAGCGAGCGAAGCGAAGATTTCATTTCACTACACTGGAGAAAAAAATCCGGAATGTTTTTTTTTTTCTTTCTTTCTTTCTTTTTGTATTTTTGTGTGTCTGTTAACACGATTCCGGCTAAACCGATACTCCGATTGCGATGAAATTTTATGGAGGCCTTCGAAATCTCTGAACTTAGAACTGCCACGTTTTTGAGCGCAATCGGGAAATTTTTTCTCATAAAAAACGCAATTTTACGATATTTTTCGATTTTTAAAAATGTCTTCGTCTTATGACACCTACATGCTTTATCCGATTGTAATGATTTTTTCACAGAAGCCTAATTTTACGAATTAAGATATTCGTGTGAAATTTGAGCGAAATCGAAAAATTATTTCTCATGAAAATAAAAATTTTACGGGTTTTTTCTTTTTTAAAACAATTCTTTGACTTATAACACCTACATGCTTTATCATATTGTAATATTTTTTTCACAGAACCTCAATTTCATGAATTAATAGATTCTTGTAAAATTTGAGCGCAATCAAATAATTATTTCTTATTAAAATTGCAATTTTACGACTTTTTTCTTTTTTAAAAATTACGATTAATTAAAAAAATTAAGTTTATTTTTAATTTAATTTAATTTAATTAAAAAAAAAAAATTCTACTAAATAATGATTTTTCACAGAACAACAGAAAATCCGCATAACACTTGGCAACTCAATGCACCAATTACGCTCATCCAACAACGCGGCGGGACTTAAGCGTTTTCCTAGTCCTAGTATACACAAACGAGCAGCCATGTGTTATACGGATTTTCTGTTGTTCTGTGAAAAAATCAAGTTGAAGATTTTTTAAAAATTAAATTAAACTAAATAAAAAATTAACTTAAATTTTAATTTTTTTAAATTAATCGTAATTTTAAAAAGGAAAAATCGTAATATTGAAATTTTCATAAGAAATAATTATTCGATTGCGCACAAATTTTACATGAATATATTAATTCATAAAATAAATGTTCTGTGAAAAAAAATTACAATCGGATCCTGTAGGTGTTATAAGCCGAAGAAATTTTAAAAAAAGAAAAAAGTCGTAAAATTGCGATTTTCGTAAAAAAAATAGTTTTTTGATAACGCTCGAATTTCACATGAATATATCAATTCATGAAATTAAGGTTATGTGAAAAAATCATTACAATAGGACAAAGCATGTAGGTGTTGTAAGTCGAAGAAATTTAAAAAAAAAAATTGGAAAAAAATCGTAAAATTGCGATTTTCATGAGAAATAATTTTTTGATTGTGCTCAAAAACGTGGCAGTTCTAAGTTAAGAGATTTCGAAGACCTCCATAAAATTTCATCGCAATCGGAGTATCAGTTTAGCCGGAATCGTATTAACAAACAGACAAAAACACAAAAAGAAAGAAAGAAAGAAAGAAAAAAAGAAAGAAAGAAAGAAAGAAAGAAAAAAAAAAAAAAAAAAAAAAAGAAAGAAAGAAAGAAAGAAAGAAAGAAAGAAAGAAAAAAAAGAAAAAAAACATTCCGGATTTGTTTCTCCAGTGTAGTGAAATGGAATCTTCGCTTCGCTCGCTACGCTTATCCAATTATTGATTTTGAATTTGGTTCAAAAAGGCCGACACGGTGATTTTCGTGAATAATTTCTGACTAAATGAACAAAAAGGGTTGGTAATTACGATCTAAGAGCTGTCCAGTGGCGTAGGGGCAGGGAGGGGGAAACTAACGTGAGCTAAATATTAATCCCAGAATTTTCGTAGTATTTCCGTAGTATGTTTGCCTGTAGGCAACGTCATTTCATTAAAAAATTAGGCTGAAATTCACTAAAATGGGCAACTTCACGTTAATTTTTAATTTTTTAGATCGCAGATAGTTGCTGAAAAACATCGTTTACATAGTCCGAGTGCAGTTAAAACAAGACGAAATAATTGTAGTATGGTGAATTTATTTCTATGTATAACTTGATGATTAATTAATTGTAATTAAGTGAAGATTATAGCTCAATAACTATTGTTTGACACTCACAAAACCTACAAATTTGTCAACAGAAGTCTAAAAAAATTAATATAAACAATGCGAGTATAATTTTAAAAACTAATTGTGCCGAAATTAAGTTCATGCAACTTTCCCGTTATTTGAATTAATTGCATAAAAAGATAGGCCTTTTTACCTATCTGGGTTTAGGGAGCTCTGCAAGCGTATTATGATAGTAAGTAATTTTTATTCATTTGACTGATAAAGAGTACATAAGTATAACACTTCTGCCTATTCTCCAGAGAGAGATATGTGGAGTGAAATGAATAAGGTGGTTCTTAGATTTAGGTTAATTCAAAGGAGTACATTAATGTAGAAGTAAAACTAAAGTCACGGTCTAAATTAAAACTTATAATCGGTTTCGTATTAATGAAATTAAAAAACAAACAAAACAATACTTTGTTAGGAAGCAAAGCTCCCCAATACACCTCACCTAGCCTGGGCTAAGTCAGGAGGGACTGGGAGTTGGAGTAAAGATAAACAACGATGTAATGGATGCCATGTTTATATTTAATTTGTAAAACTCTCCACGGTTCCGAATTGCAGTTCGCAAACACGAATAAATAGAGTTTATACGTATGATGTACTACATAGCATAGCAGAATGCAACAACTGTACCAGTATGACAATTTGCAGGGACTGTACTATAGCAGATTATTATAACAATTAATTATTAAAGTAAACGCAAACCAGTAATTCCTGGCGCACAGCAAAAATATTAATTTACGTTTTTCTTTTCACACCATTAAACAGTACAGTACAGAAGGGGGCCTACTAATAATTACATACTATGAACAAAACTTACAAGGACCTTCTCTGTCCATCCTTATGTACATGTCTGTCTCCGTGTGGTCGTCGCGCACATGTCATACCACTAACCACATTTCCACGAGGCAGGTTCCCCAGAGTCAGCTAGGAGATCTAGGAGACCTTGCCATCCTTCTTCGTATGCCTTCGTAATATGAACTGTGATTTAATTTGAAATTTGTGCATTTTAAAAGATGGAATATCATATCGTGAACAATGTTAGGTTAATTGACTAGACAGTAATGTGAAATTCCCTAAATTTTTTAACTTTATACATAATCAAGTTTAATGCAACGTAAAACATAGCTCGAGTTTTCCTAGAGTGCAATACTAATTCTAGTCTATTCTGACCTCTTACACAATGCAATGATGTGAACATATTTCTAATAGGTTGAAAGGGTACCAAAATACACTCCCGTATAAATGTAATTGATTATGGAAATCATTATTGACCTAATTATCATTACCGGTCTATCACAATAATATATAATAATCATATAATCATAACTTTGATGCTAGTAATTCAAATTGAAGTAATATAGTGTGTAATAATATAAGGGATTATTGATTGATTGATTGATGGGATTATTGAATGGAATATTCAACAGCTTATTTAGCAATAGGTGTTTATCATCAAGTACTAAAACAATACACAATAATTTAAAAAAACTATTACAAAGAGGGCTACATTCAAGTTACGTAAGATACAAACAAATTTAACAAAATACAAAGGCAAAACAAACTACAAAGGAATACTTAAGTATGTTCTATATTGACGTTACAATTTTAGCTTCACCAATATTTCAGTGAGTTGTATATCTGTTGTAGGTCTACGCAATACATGTATTTTTCTCAAATGCCCCCATTTGGCTTATTTTGCCATCATATCTACTCAGCAAGAATAGACATGTAAACACAAGGGAACATAATATGCTTTGCTCATTCTCTTGACTTTAATCTTGCAAAAACAAAAGTGCAT
>JAMZAV010015925.1:0-11539 GCA_024449915.1 Sweltsa coloradensis | reverse complement strand
TTAATTAAATGGAAAAATGTTATTTTTTATCCTGTTTAAAATTTAATAAGTTATACTTTGACTAGGTAGGCTATAAGAATTATGGCGTTTCCACTGGGCCGCACGAGTGCGACGTCAGTGCGCACTGAAACGTTACGGTACGTGATGCACGCCACAGTGCTGCCCTGAGTGCAACTGTCAGTGGAATACGATTATTTTTTCAGTGCATAATATTGAGTGGCAATCCTTACTATCAATATGTCTTCATACGCTTTCGAAGCAATTGTGGTGGGATGAGAATGGGGAAAAAGTCGAAAGCAATTGGCCAATGCATATTTTTGCCGTTCCCACTGGACTGAACAGTAAACAATAAACTTAACCTCAACTAAAATGTTATGCAAATCTACCTCTGTCAGAATACATGTGGGACTACGTCATCTTCTACGTAGTTTGTAATTTCTCTGATAATGATTAATCAACTCATCGTCGCGCTATCCAACGAAAAGTCGATCAAATCTAGCAACACAACCAAATTTCGCGGGTCTACGGTTGCACTGAAAAGATTGCCCTGACCCTCGGAGTCAGTGCGGCTCAGTGCGCACTGCGATTTGCACGGAGCGAGTGCAGTTCGCCCAGTGGTATACGCTTTTTTTGCACGAGTGCGATTTTCAGCTACCAGTGGAATATGCTACTTGCACTCAGTGCGCATCAGTGCGGCCAGTGGAAAACGCCATTAATTTTGCACCATCATTTTTAAACCACTAGTTACAAAATACAAACAAGGTATTTTTAGCATTACGTAACAATGCTTTGGCAGTTTATGTGGAGACATAAAGAATAACAAAATTACTTAAAAACATAAAACTCTAAAGTAAACTTTTCAAAACTCAACAGCTCTAAAGTAAACTTCAAAAAACTGTTGACCTCTAAAGTAAACTATAGAGAACTTTAGAAGTCTACAAGTAAAACAAGGAAAACTTTAGAGCTCTAAAGTAAATCCAGTAAACTTTAAAATACTTTAAACAAAAACTTTAGAAAACTTTAGAGATTTTAAAAAACTTTAGATTACTTTAGAATTCTTAAAGTAAATTCACAAATACTTTAGGAAACTTTAGGAAATCCTAAAGTTTCTTAAAGTACTTTTCCATAAGGGGTACTGTACACAACTCTTTAAGTCAGGATTGGTGAACCTTTTTAGTGACGTGTGGCCAAAAAATAAGAGTGTAAGCTCACCTTGAATCCGTGTGCCCAATGTAAACTCTAACTAATGTGACTTCTGTTGTTTTTCGTCGGCCATTTTCTCAATCCTTGGTACATTATTTAGTAGTCTTGAGGGTGATGCACTCTGAACTTACCGCGTCAGTTTGTCGATTTCGCAAATCACTTCTGACATAATTCATTACTGAAAACAGTTGCCACATGCATATGACGAGGGAAACATTGCCATTAAAGCCATTGCCAGTCCTTTCATGCATCAAAAATGCATCCGGAATCGATTCCCATCCCACGCTTTCAAAACAACATTTTCAGCATTTGCACTTCTAGTTGCTTCAAGTCGGCTATGTTCAATATCCTCTAAAACTGTTCTTAGTTCAGTAAACTTGTTTTTCCAAATGGTACTACTTTGAAAATCTGCCATCTCTAATTAAAATTTCTTCAATTTCCAACCACACAAAAATGTAAGATTTAGATCTTTGAAAGTCAATCGTATCAGGGTTCTTGATAAATTTTAAACTGTTTTCTCATCCCCTCGGAAGGTAGCGAATCTTGCCTTCATATTTTGTTGGGCAAATGTTAATATTGTACAGAAGTGTACAATCAATGCATCCCTTTGAAATTTTTAAAAACATATTTGCTTTTTCCCAAGTGTGTTTTAAGTTTGGAAAATATTGAAAGCTTTCCAGATTCAATATCACGTTTGTAGATGTTAAGCTGTTTTTCGAATGCGTTGAGAATGTCAATTGTGGGTCAATAGTCATCCCTAACCCTTAAAGTTTTTATTAAGTTCATTGAAATGTTTGCAGACATCGGGGGTAATTATGCCGTATAGCGCCTCACGCAAAAATCACCATAATTTTCACCCAAAAACACAATTTTCACTGTGAATACATAATCAATAATGAAATCACGATTTACAATAAACGAAAATTTATTTCAACAGCTTTTACAAAGTACAAACCCTTTTAAAAAATATAAACTAGGCCTACGTAGTGACAGTAGCTGCACTGAGCACCCCTTTTTAATTTGTAAACACACACAAGCCATGGACCAACTGTTGAAACATAAACTGAGAACACTTTAGACAATAAACACCCGAAATTCTTTCCGTTACGGTACTTCTGTACCGAATAATTTATTATTTTCTTGTCTTTAATGGGGGGCTTTGCCCCCCAACCCCCACCGGGGCTTCGCCCCTGGACCCCAGCTAGTCTTACATAAGTGGGCAACCACACCTACAACTTGATTGATTGATAGGAAGCGGGGTACCCTACGGTAGTTTTACCAAAATGACAGTTGGCAACCATGCTCCAACATGGCGTGATGATAACTGATGTATTATACAACAACACATAAACACAATTGAAATAACATAAAAATGGGAAGATATATTCACCTTTTACACCAAAAACAGTAATAAATGGATAAAGGTAACATAATAATGCTTTTCAATGTCTTTTTGGGGATTTTTTTGATGATTTTCGCGTGAGGCGCTATACGGCATAATTACCACATCGGGTAAAAACATTAATTTGCATAACCATTTCATGTCAGTAAGTTCGGAGTAATTTTGATTTTTTGAATCTAAAATCGGGCTGATTTCGTCTTAAACATTCAACAAAACGTTCGAGAAATTTTCCGCGGCTTCCGCATTTAGAGCAATTTCAAATGCGAAAAATACTAAGATTGGGATTGTTTTGTAAATAATTTAGATCATAATGTTTTATTAATTTCACTTCCAATTTGTGTGCGTGCCCACTGAATCTCTCTGCATGCCATTTTGGGCACTCGTCAAAGGTTCGCCATCCCTGCTTTAAGTTGTTCCAATTTGAAGTGAATTTCTTGATTGTTTCACATATTGTTAAATTTGGATTAAGTAATATAATATTAACATTTCCCCAGCCTTTAACTCTAGTTTTTTAAGCGTTAAAAAGAACTACCCAAGTGGGTAGAATGGCTGACTCAATGTCATACAATGCTTTCATTTCATCGTTGGCACTAGTTGAGCAACTGAATGAGTGAAAATAATGTTAGTTAGGCCTACTTTATTTTGTGATCCATCCATGAACTTGTGAGTGATGGTGCGCAATACTTTGTGCCTGAAACTTTTTCACATAAACAGCATCATGTGTTGGGGTAGGTCTACACTGTACAGAAGGTATTTTCAAAAGATTTAAGTTGAGGTCCATCAATCTCGTACTAATGTTGAGACGTTTGTCCCATTTGGAATATATTTTATATAATACCGTACCATCTTAACCAAAAATCAAATTGTAGATCTAGGCCTATATTGGAGAATTTTACTTATTTCTAAATAGTACGTACTTTATTAAAATAGTAGGCATACCTTATTAATTGCTGTTATTTATATAACATTTTCAATTATAAAGTACTTAACGTCAAAGTCACAACGTCATAGTTTGGTACAGTACTGCCAATCAACCAGTAACATACTGTATTTATCCGATTGCAAGCCTCATTTTTTTGACACATTTTTGTAGTTCAAAATGGCACCCCGGCTTGGAATCGATAGCAAACTTATGAGTACTATTAAACGCTACAACCTTTTTTGTTAGTTTGAATTTTTAATCAGGGGTCGGCTTGCATTTGGTATCGGCTTGCATTCGAGCAAATACGGTATTCAACACCCAATAAAATATAAATAGTATGGGTACCTATTACAAAAAACTATTTTTGTGTTTTATCTAACCTAAGTCGTACAAGACTTTTTTATACAAATCTCATTATAAGTGTGCATAATAAACATTTGTATGCTCAAATATCTCAAACATTGGGCATCGTTAAGATTTTTTTTAATGTATGGTTTTATTTCTTATTTCTAAAGTAAACTGCAACAATATGGGCAATTAATTAATTAACTTTAATTAACTTTTAACACAAACTGCTGAGTGCATGACAAGTTAATTTATCATCTTTATCTAGAGGGTGGTTGTTAATTAAATTACAACAATGTGGTAACCCAAACTATGACGTCACTTGCCGTTCGCGCTAGAAATGCAATAGTATACGTAATACTTTATACTACCTCAGTAGAACTCGGATTCAGATTTATTTGTATTCAGGTACATACATAGGTAGGTTACATTATTCATTGAAAATATGTAGCCTACTTTTTATTGATTAAAATTGCAGTTGAGTTTTAAATTAATTTTCATCTGTTTAGTACACACAGGTCCATATTTGGACTAGGTGGTCAGTCTCTGTGGGTCTTTCATGACTTTTGAATTGGGATTACCTTGTTATCAAAATATTGATTACTTTATAATTTACATGTTAGTCGTTGACTATGCCATCGATTAAAGTCAGTTTTAGAAAACTTTTAACAATTTTGAGTCACAAATAAAAATAGGCATGCTAATCGAAAGAGGCTACTATACGTATTCTTGCCGTGCTGATGTCAATCCTCACAAAGGGGTATACACTGTACAGTAAACCCCTCGTTAATTCAAACTCGGTTTATACAAATTTAGTGTGGAAGTTCCTACAGAAGCTTTGGTATAAGCCTAGGACTTATTTTTCAAAAAGTTAGATGTCACAAGTAAACGTTTAGTTACAGTACTCTACAAGATTGCTGTTTATGTCAATACTATTTTTAATCAATCACATAATTCCGAGGTGATGGCATAGTTACCCTAACCATGGTCAATTGCAAATCACAGTTTTGCTTTCAACATTTTTGGTTACAATAATCCTAGATTTACTGACACAGTGACTTGCAAAGGGCCCTTGGGTTTTTTTGTGTTGTTCTCTAAGGCAGCTATATTGATTATGTATCATGTACCACTGGCCCATACTTGCAATAAAACAATAGGTCTGTTCAATTTGGCTACAACAATAAACTCAATTTAGGTACCGAAAAAGGGGCCCTTTTTGTATATCCTTTGGTATAGATAGAAGGCCCTTTATTATGATAGTCATTGTGTTCTCAGGTAAACTGCTTGAAAGTTAAAAACGGGTTTTCGTTTTTGGCAAAACCGATTCTCGGGTATCCTAATTTATACCGGTACACAGTTGTTGCATTACAATAATGTTATGTTGCGTTTAACTGTCATTTGTAACTTCTTAATTAATGAATAATAATTTCAAATGAGTATCATGAAATCAATACATAATAGAGACAAAAAACAAAGATTTTAAATTTGAAACATTCTGACATAATATTTTTAATCATGATTGTAAACTTTAAATTAGTAAAAAGGTCAATTTGGGAAAGTACGTATGTACACGTGGGTTCATGCTTGCTCTTGTGCCTGAATGCTTGTTGGTCCTTGGGCTTCTCCCCATTTCTCAATGCAGGGGGTCCCGGGTTTCAATTCCTGGTTCCAGAAAGTTTTTAAACTGTAAAAGGTGATTTTGGAGCCAAATAAAGCATCGAAACCAAATTTGATCACCACAGTAATTACGTCCACTCTGGAAACCAGTAACTTGCATCTGAGTGGGATGGCTCTATGTACACATTTGTTTAATTTATTTACTGACCTTGACTAAAACACTGTTGTTATAATAGTTTATACACTAGCATCTCTGTTGAAGGTTTTGCCAAAAACAAACCAATCTCAAAATTAAAACTTTAATTTGAAACGAGTGCGCATTTTTTCAAAGCAGTGTTGTGCAGTTTTTGTAACTGAATAGAATAAACGTTAAATAAACTCTGAAATATTTTGGAGGTTCCGATAATGAATTCAGCATGGAACCTAGTTCATCAAACATATTCTTTTTTTGAATTTGCTGTGAGAAGTAGAAACATTCTTTACCGCTAGACCCAAGACCAGCCATGATGTCATAGTTGGCCAAATGTGAGCATTTCAGAAGAAGATGGTCGGTCATGCATTACCCTAATACAGAAGCATGACTTATTATTTTTAGGCCTAATTGAAATAAAGTAGACTCAGTGATAGAGTTGAGCCCCCTTTTACTCTCCTTTTGGCAAAAGTCTAAACTTATCACAGTAATTTTGATGTTTGGTATTCCTAAGTTCCTTACTAATTCCACACTCTACATTTTTGTTTTTTCAAAGCAAAAGTCAGTTTCTGTCAAGTTTCTAAAACTTAGAAGTTGGCTTTAGTATACTTGGGCTTTACCCTACATAACTTTAGTTAGGTCACTGAAAGTGGGTATAGTTTTACACTGCTAACAAAACAGCAAATCGATTAAAATGGTAAAATCATCAAATGTTGCCAAATTTTTTATACATTGCTTACAGACAACACTGCTTTAAAAATTTTCTGTACTGTGTCCTATGCAACAATTCAATAAATTAAATTAATCTGCAAGCCATATTGTTGTAGCCATCAACCAAATTATGTAGAACTTTGTTTGCTTTCTAACTTACGTACTAGAAATGAACAGACCTATCGTTGTGGTCGACAGTTGTGAGAACTTTTACATTGCGACTCAGAAGAACCAGGCTTCTTAAGGTGGTAGACCCCTGCAGTTACAGCTTTTTAGTGATATCTCGAAAACGCTGCAAAATATCTAAAAACTGATTGCAACAGTAACGTGGTTTGGTTAGAATTATATAATGCAAGAAAAAGTATTCAAATATAACAATCAGAGTTTGTATTTTGATCATGCATTTAATTAATTAAATGTGTAATTAAAACTTAACTTACCATAACATTACAATCTTTTTTCATGCAGGCTATAGTTCTCTCAAAACCACAGAACAAATGTTGGCAGGGGTCGTTGCTTTAAACACGAGCAATATTGAGCTCATTGGCAACCCTTAAACTCTTCTGTGCTTGCATGACCCTGGAGGGGGGGGGGGGGGGGGGGGCAGGGGAGATCACCTCTGTAAATCAGGTTTTAACTGAATATGATAGATGTTATAAAAATAAATAATATTCTTAGGCTTGGGGTTCTTTAAAATTTTGCTTGAGAACCTTTGTGAAAACCATTGTGAATTTATTTAAATTAAATTTTTGGGGCAAGTTTTGTTAGCTGTTGAACACATTCTCAGTTACTTGTTAACATCACTCCTATTATAAAATGCATGTTGGGTAAAGCAAATTGATATTCATGTCCGCCCACTGAAAATCAGTTCCGAGACTGAGTGGGGAGTGGGTAGACTACAAATTGATTTTTGTTATATTTGTATGCAATCCTAGTTAAATTTTAAATTCTGTATACCTGAATGGGATAGACATGAAATAAATAAATAAATGAAGTTTCAAAAGAATTGAGGAAGTATCTGTTTATTTTGCAAGCACAGAAGTACTTAAGGATTTTCAATACTTAATAAAACTAGGAGCCATGTTGGCCACTTAAAACCCCAGGAGGAGACCTAGTGTATTTGTTCTCACGGCTGCTTTTCGTCCTGCATAGTGGTGTTGGCTATTTTCTCTTTTGCTGCTTTTGCTACACTTAAACAGAGTGTTGAGTCTCCTTACACGGCGGGATGATGGTGGAATTTGTGTGAAACACTACCCATTTAAGTTGCTAGTTTTGAACATACGGTCTAGTTCAAACCTGTTTGGACCCGTCCGTGTTCGAGAACTAGCAACTGATATGGATGGTGGGCACTTATCAAAATTTTTCCGTCAATTCTGTCTCTTTCTTTTGGGGAGAACACTCCATTTTAAATTTAAAAGTTATTTCTTGGGGGGTGGTAGCTCTGAAGTGCAAAAAAAACTTAGGTAGTATAAAAAGCGCTTTTTTGACCCCTTTTTTTGTTTTTTATCCATTTTTTGCTTGTTTTTCCCTGTAATTTGTATAATATTATTGATTTTAAAAAATTATTATTAATAAATTTATATTTTCCAATGCAAAGTTTTAATTATTAATTATTATTATATTTATATTTAGCCTTGAAAAAAAACAGCTAAGTCCATAAAGTAGGTCCCAAACCAATAGTTGGCCTTGAAAAAATGGCTAAGTCCATAAACTAGGTCAACTGCTAAGTTTAGCAGCTGACCTGGTAAATGGCCTTGAAAAAAAAATAGCTAAGTCCACTAATTGGGTCATGAAGGGTTAAGGATTATTGGAGATGTTGGTCAGTCCTATTGCTATGTGTCTACACAGTCATTTAAATGTTTCCCTTCAATGGACCAGTTCTAAATGAAAAGTGTGAAACTCAACACCCAAAAAGGTGTTGAGCTCCACACTTTCCATTTAAACGAGTCCATTGAAAGGAACCATTTAAATGACAAGTGCACATAGCAATAGGATCATGACCAACAGTCTTCCAAATCCTTCACCCATCATGATCCAATTAGTAGTAGCATACCTGCAACAATGGGAGTTAAAAAGGTATATGCTAAAGCAATGGGAATAAGAAGGTGCTATGTACAAATGAATTATCACAACAACGGCATGGGTTAAACAGTTTTTATTGCACAGCTGTACAATTATTAAACAATTACAACAGTATTTTGAACAGTGCAGTACAAGAAGTGGCCGAGGGAAAAGAGACTATGTCCATGGCCTTGAAATTGCAAAGTGGCAAGGATTAGTACGTGGTGATCTCACCAAATTTGTTTCGAAGGTCGTCTGTTCGTAGTTTTGGCCAGTGGTCCGAAGCGTGGTAGGATGCAGCATAGAAGTTCCGAGAGCGAAGTTCAAAGGTCAGAGTGTAGATGCGCAGATATGTGCTGCACATAGAAGACATTTCCAATCATCTGGAACAACCCCAACATAGAAAAAGTTTCAAAATGGCAACATTTAAACCTAGTGATTGAAGCAGCATCAAGAGGTAGCATACAAAGAAGAATTGTGTTAGTATTGAAGATGAAAATATAGAAGAGTTTTCACGAGACAGGCATGTGCACGGCACACTCATAAGCACTCAAATTAAGATGTACAACGCTCTGGAGAAAAATTGAAACGACATACGAGAGTTCTAAAATACACATTACACATATTTTTATGCAGAAAAACATACACAAGCAGAATTGAGGTATATGTAATAAACCCTACTATTCACCATGGTTACACATGAAGTCGACGCAACGGGTATAAGAGGAGGTTGCTCTCGCCCCATTGACTTTACGCTTAACAATGGTGAATAGTAGGGTTATTACATTAAGCAATTCTGTTGTTAAATGTTGTTTAGCATAAAATATCTGCGTCAGGTGAATTTTAGAATTTGGGTATGTCGCTACAATTTTTCTCCCGAGCGTTGTACATCTTAATTTGAGTGTTTACGAGCGTGCCGAGTTTCATGCCCGTCTCGTGAAGACTCTTTAAGCGCGGGCGAGGAACACAAAACTAACAATGAACACAACAAATAGAACATTTTTGTAGGAGAATGGGAAGAGAACCATAACGCCCTCCTGATGGGCAACTGAAAGCATTTTGGAACTTTGTTTGAAAACTTTTAAAATCACAAGGGGTTTCTTTAAGGTAAGCTGTTGGGTTCCCCTACACATCTGTTACTAAAATAATTTTTGTTACATCTATAGGGAACCTAAGTTTTGAAGGCGGGAAGGAAATTGGTTCTCTCTGGTCTCAGCGCCCATAAGAATTAGCATGGTACAAAAATGTAACTCGCCGTATCTTTTGACTCGCGCAAAAGAAATCTAACTAAACCAATAACATCACAAGATGCATAATTTTGTAAAGAAGATAATGGCATTCTACTTTGCTAGATGACGCTTCCTAAATTCAAACTATTATGAGTTAAATGGACCCATGTTTCCGCGCTGTCGCAAATGTACTCAGACTGAGCGGCAACCTAAGCGAGACGCAGCCACGTTGTGTGCAGCTGTGGCATCCTCGCATACCACGCGCCTGTCCATAGTTGCTAAATGTACTTCGCATTCAAGATTTTGTTGGCACATTAAAGGAAATTTTATTAGTAATGTATAATCTAGTACAGTGGTCTTCAAACCGGTGGGTCGCGACCCACTAGTGGGTCGCGGGGCATTTTAAATTGGGTCGCCGAATCTGGTTCTGTGAAATATTCATAGGTTTAGCAAAAGCCCCCAAAACGGTATTACCCGCCCCGCGTACCACAAACAACCTTACGATTATTTATTTCCGAGTTTGCAGATGTTTGAGCGACCAAAGAAAATAGACAATCTTTTGAAGAGTGTAGGCCTACTGCACAGCTGAACAGACAGGTTGGTCGTCCCAGCCGACACCAAATAGAAAATTCACCCGAATTCTTAACAACCGGACAGGTCAATGAACCACACAAAGGCAGGACGGGGTAAGGAAAGTCCCGTTATGGCCAGGGTGAGTAGGAGGGGTGGTGAAAAATGCTTGCAGATATTTTCGGCAGTCAAGTGCGAGTCCACCTTGCGCGTACACGCAATATCTCAAGTTCTGCAAAGTTTGTCGGGCGGTGATTGCGTGAGTAAGAGCGTATGATTTTGCGTAGTGAGGTGTTTTGCGAACAATACTCATAGCCATACTGTGTTTTATAAAAATGGATAGGTTTGTGATTCGAAAGACACCGCTGCTACCTCCAACTAGACCTACCGCAACAAACACTTCCTTACTGAATGCAGTTGTGGAAGTGCCGTTTCCATCGACTTCAACTGCAGCTGCAGCTGCAGAACTCAATCAAACTTCGGTTGTAGGCCTATCTGAATGTAAGAGGCCAAAAATAGGTGCTGGTTCGAAAGTACGATGATAGTTATCTGAAGTTCGGTTTTTGTGCTTTTAACAAAGATGGATTGGATTTGCCTCAATGTGTTATTTGTGGAGAATTACTAGCCAATGAAAGCTTAAAAACCATCAAAACTAAAGAGACATTTAGAAACAAAACATCCCAGTTTAAAAGAAAAATCTTTAGATTACTTTCAACGGTTAAAAGTGGAGATAAATAAACATAAAAAGGTTATTAAACACTATTCCACTCTGTCACAATCAGCACTAAAAGCATCTTTTTTGGTTTCGTATAGAATAGCAAAATGTTTGAAACCGTACACGGTCGGAGAAGAGCTTATTTTACCAGCCGCTATTGACATTTGTACTGAAATGGTGAGTGAAAAAGTGGCCAACCAGTTAAAAGTAGTTCCGCTCTCTGATACTACAGTTGCACGGCGTGTATCAGCCATAAGTGACGACTTAAAAAATCAACTTGTTTCTCGGTTAACAGCAGTCAAGTTCTCTTTACAGCTTGATGAGAGCACTGACATTGCCAATGAAGCTATTTTGCTATCATACGTACGGTATCTTATTCAGCACTAAATTAGAAAGTACTACCACCGGACGAGAATTTTTTCGAGTATTAATGAACTTTTGTACTACAAACAGTATAAATATTCAAAACTGTGTTGCAATAACAACGGATGGCGCAGCTGCCTGACCGGAAAACATGTTGGACTAGCAAAGTTGTTGAAAAGACCATCGTTCCGAATATTACCTGGGACAAGCC
>JAMZAV010015924.1:0-35170 GCA_024449915.1 Sweltsa coloradensis | reverse complement strand
AAGCTGTATCATTTCTCTCCGGGAGGGTGGCCAGGTCGTCAAATTCCAATTCCTCGTATTAATACAGACCTAGAGTAGAGTAGAGTAGAGTAGAGTATTTATTAGCCGTTAGATCTGTACATAGCACACATATAGGCATCGTCAACAGGTCAAAACTATGCTTATACTAGAGTAGGCATAGTGTCTAATATATTGATTATACATTATTATACAAACTAAACTAAACTAATTATGTACAAATATACAAACAGACTGTCATACAATGTATTACTGGTAAGCCTACTATGGAATAATTTCTAAATGAGCAATAACAGTATGCTTATTATTTATTACGCTTAGTTTATTTATTCACTAAGGTATTCTTTGATGGTATAAAAACTTTTGGTAATAAGGAACAATTTAAGGTTATGTTTAAAAGAATGCATTGTGGGGCAGGATTTGATTGGGTTCGGGAGCTTGTTATAGAGGGTGGAGGCTAGATATTCCGGGCCTTTCGAGAAAAGAGATAGATTGTGGGCAGGACGGTGAATGTGGAGGCTGGCTCTAGTGTTGTGGGAGTGCACCGATGCATTGAGGGAAAGAGGGGACTATTGAGCGAACAAATATCGCAGCTGACTGAATAAGGGTGCATGCTAATGTAAGAACACCAAGTTTTTTAAAGAGATCTCTACATGAATGGCGCCTCGAGACTCCAGCTATAATTCTTATGGCCCTCTTTTGGAGAACGTATATCCTGTTAGAACTAAACAGTAGGCCATACTACTTGCTAGTCGGACGAATACCATTCCCGATACAGGCCTAAACAGGGCCTAAACGAGGTAGGCAGGGGGGGTTGGCAGCAGTACACGGTATCATTTCTTTGCCAGGGAGGTGGCCAGGTCTCAAATTCCAATTCCTCGTATTAATACAGACCTAAACTAAACAGTAGGCCATACTACTTGCTAGTCGGACAAATACCATTCCCGATACAGCTAAAACAGGGCCTAAACGAGGTAGGCAGGGGGGGTTGGCAGCAGTACACGGTATCATTTCTCTGCCAGGGAGGGTGGCCAGGTCGTCAAATTCCAATTCCTCGTATTAATACAGACCTAAACTAAACAGTAGGCCCTACTACTTGCCAGTCGGACGAATACCATTCCCGATAATGGCCTAAACAGGGCCTAAACGAGGTAGGCAGGGGGGGTTGGCAGCAGTACACGGTATCATTTCTCTGCCAGGGAGGGTGGCCAGGTCGTCGTTCAATTCCTCGTATTAATACAGACCTCAACTAACCAGTAGGCCCTACTACTTGCCAGTCGGACGAATACCATTCCCGATAAAGGCCTAAACGGGGTAGGCAGGGGGGGTTGGCAGCAGTACACGGTATCAATTTCTCTGCCAGTGGAGGGTGGCCAGGTCGTCAAATTCCAATTCCTTAATAAATACAGACCTAAACTAACAGTGGGCCTTACTATTGGCCAGTCGGGACAAATACCCATTCCCGATACAGGCCATAACAGGGCCTAAACCAGGTTGGCAGGGGGGTTTGGCAGCAGGGCACGGTACTAGACAACACTGGCTGCCGGGGGTTGTACCAATTAAACTGAAGTTGCAACCTTCTCACACTAGGTTTGCTAGTAGGGGGGCTGCAGCAGTGCTACACAGTGGGCCTCACTGCTGCCCAGGGGGGTTGGTAGGAGGACGCCTATAAATAAAAATAAATAAATTTTATTTAGAGTCTCCCACTCAGTTTATACTGATTTTCAGGGGGACTTAATCAAAGCGACCAAGCCAACCCTGCAGGCTCCGACGCAATCGACGAGTGAGCCGATAACCAAACCAAAGATCGATATTTTTTATAGGGAAATATAGCAAAACAGTGGTATGGACAGTGCGAACACCCGCGAATCAACGCCAGAATCAAAAAGGCCGATTCAGAACAACTCTGAAATTTTATGTGGCTTTTGTTGCTAGGACGGCTCCAAAGTCACCGTTTACAAACTCCTAAGACAAGAACTGATGGACTTCAGTCCAAATTTAGAAGTTTTTTTGCTTTAGCGGAATCGAACCCTGGACCTTCTGCATTGGAAGCAGATACGCTAACCACAAGACCCAACGAGCCACACTAATAATATAATAATTAAAAATATCTGTATGAAAACGTGGCTATGCAGATGTAGGCATTTGACAGAAATATTCTGCTAATGTATTGTATCCAAACTTACTGAATAAGCGTTGTTATCGTGGCTTGTTAACGATGCATTACACTGAACATGTCTGTTCGCTGCGAGCTCTGACTCGCGAATCAACAATGCAGCACTTATTCCTTTTCAGTGAACCGTGTTAGGAGCAAATTGAGAGACATTTATTTATTTTATTTATGCTGATTTGAAACGTTTGGGTCCCATGTTATTATTTGTTTCACGTTATCAGTCGCAGCAAATATATCGACACATCAATTAGCTTGGGATACTGGTTAAGCCCATACGACTTTTCCAGATGCAGTGGACTTTATATATAGATATAAATAATTAAACAATTTTTGATATCCGTTTTTTTTTTATCTTTACTTGCATGGCTATATGCCTAAACATTAGAACATTCTAAGAATTTGCCAGTGTTTACATTCAAATACAAAATAATACAATTTTTCAATCATGGCGGCCATTTTGAATCGTAACGCACATTTTTTTCATGGCTCCCACACTGTAAACCATTTTTAACATCTGAACAGTGTTGGGTCAGTTCTTTTTTAAAATGACTTTTAAAATTTCAGTTCACAGCTCAAATAATGAACTTTTAAAAGTTCAAGTTCTTTTAAACCTAAATTTTGAAAAGTTCAAGTTTGTCTAAAATATGAACTAAGCTCTTTAAAAGTTTGTTTGTAAAAAAATCACTATTTTATTAAGGGCTGGCAAAAATGAAGAAAAACATGAGGAAAACATTAGAAGTGTTCGAGTAGCCTACCAACTCTCGCCAGTTTGAGACGGACGAAAGTGTTGAGCTGTCTTTGATCGTATTGATGATTTGTACTACATTCTTGTCGACCAGCTTGTAAAATTAAGGCAGATACTTAGCATTTTAGGCAATCCAAGATTTTTTCCGAATTAGTTGGCGTACCTACATCGTTATAACTTCGTGAATCGTGCGTGATCTTGTCAAAATCAGCTGAACGTGAGTCAACGTTGGCCTACGATAAACAACGACGAGTCGACGGCTGCTCGGCGCACGGAAAGAACTTACAAATGAACTTTCTAAAACTGAAAAGTTTGTTCTTGGAATGAACTTTTATAAGTTCAAGTTCATTCATTTTAAAAAAAAGTTCACTGAAAAGTTAACAAAAAAAGAACGCGTTCACGAGAACGCGTTCTTTTTAAAAGTTCCATCCCCAACACTGCACCTGAAGAATATATTTGCCAAGTGGCACCTTCCAAACTTATTTGACATCTGTTAACTTTCAGTTTCAAAATTGGAAAACAATTTGCATTTTCAATCATGGTGACCATTTTGAATTGTAAGGGACATTCTTCTTGGCTCCCCCACTGTAAACCATTGAAAACATAATGACTTTTTTTTCACTTTCGTCATATTTTGCCTTCTTTTTAGGCATACATTCAAAATAGGTAAATAATAATATTCCCTATTCATGGCCGCCATTTTGAATCCTAAGGACTTTTTCGTGGCTCCCTTCTGTATTGCTTGTCTTTGACCTTATTGCACTTTTGCCAATGAACCTTCTACCATTTTTGCCGTTTTATTTTGGATCTATTGTTGATCAGCCTGTTACTAATGTGGCGACCCACACAGGAACTTCATAAACCCCATGGGTTTCGGTTTATGAAGTTTCTTGTTGACGGGCATTAAGTACCTATGTCGTCAACGTGGCGCTAGACACTAAATGTTTTTGATTGTGTGTGTTTTTTTACAGTTACAATTTTGGATCTGAAGAATCACAAGTAAAGAATTTTGGCGATGTTTTACGAAACATTTTTGAGCCTATTCTAAAGGCGTCAGAAAACGAAGCCTACAATCCCCAAACTCGTACTCCTTACTAAATACAACTGTTGGAATAGATGTTGTTGGCCAAGAAGACATTAAGCATGAAGAATCACCATCAGTTGAACGTGATAATGACATTCAAAATCCCTCTGATTGGGTCGCTGGCATACCACCATTTTGGTATTTTGGCTATTACGTCTTTGCTAACTTAGTCGTAATTAACAAAGTACGAGTAGCAAATGATTTAAACCCAATTACGTTTAGGCTTCACTGTGGCAAAGCGGGTGATACGCATCACTTGCTCTCTGGATACCTTCTAGCCGAGAGCATCAATCACGGTTTTCTCCTTGAAAAGGTAAGACTTTTATAATATCTATTATCTTTATTTATTTAGCTCCTGCTAATAGTCGGCATATTGTAGGCTACATTGGTAAACTATTAATTTGACGGAAGCGTTATTTTGTATTAAATTTATGATTTTCCTTTTTCTAATTGAATATTCTATTGTATTTGCTTGATTCTTAGCCGCGGAAAGTGCCCTGGTGAAAATTCTTGTCAAGATCTTGTATTGACAAGATTTTTCACCAAGTAGTTTCTGGATTTATTTAATCACTTTTAGTTTGCTTGAAAATGAATTGGTCACAGATAGTAGGCCTACACAACACTCGCACATTTCACTGTCACTTGTCAGTCCGCCAGGTTAGGGCCTATGTTGTTTTTTACATTAAATTTATTTTCGTTTTTCTAACTGAATATTATTGGATGAGCGAAGCGAAGACTTCAATTTCACCGACCCCCCAAAAAATTTAGCTCGGGTGTTTTTTTTTTTTTCTGTCTGTCTGTCTGTCTGTTTGTTCGCTCTTTACCGGGCAAACGGCATATTCGATCTTGATGAAAATTGGAGGGGACCTTCGAAATCTCTGAACTTAGACTTGCCACGTTTTTGGGTACAATCGAAGAATATTTCTCATGAATAGGCCTATTGTACTTTTTACGATTTTTTTTCGATTTTTAGTGCGATATTTTTCGTGACATTTGGGCGATACTGACCAAACGGTGGGGCTACAACGTTCATATTTCACATATTAAGGTAATGTTGATGTATTGCTTTTCGAAAGAAAAAGTTTGAAAAGTTAGGCCAGAATCCATACAGAATAAAGGTTTTAATAGGCCTATGAGTTTTTTAGGTTTATAACAATTACAAGTTACAATAGAAACTTGACAACATCACCAACAATGCGTTCAAAAGACAATTGATAAGTAAATAGATCCCACGCAAACTAAAAACTTATAAAAAAATGCTCATCCATCAACGCGACGGGACTTAAGCGTTTTTAACGAGGGAGCGGAGCGACCGAATGTCTCCATTCACTCAAACGGCTCTCATTCTGTGATTCTGTCTGTCTGTCTGTACGTCGAAATCAGCCGAACCGCTGAACAGATTGCGCTGAAATTTTAAACAGACATCCGGTACGAGTTTACTAAGAACTGTTAACAAAATCAGCTTGATCCATTGCGATAGAAGCCTATACAATAAATAAAAATGTGACTTTTTAAGCGAGCGTTTCCATTTAACTCTGCCGGAAAAATTAGTCACTGTTTTTTTTTTTTTTTTTTTTTTGTATGTCTTGCTATAACGTTCGAACCTCGGTGGCTCGGATCGAGTTGAAATTTTGACCATCCGCAATCTTCGTTCTCGATTGAATGCCATTAGTTTTGTGGCGAAATCGTTCAAAAGTTAAAAGTTACATTAAAGTTAACCGAAAGTTTTTTTTTCAAACTAACGCGACAAAATCTGAGATGGTCAAATCATTTAGAATGTCCGTCCGGTCACGAATATGCTAATTTTATTTTGATCCGTAAGTAGTGTACCTAGATGAAATTACATTAAACAAAAGTAACGTTGCCATGGCAACGAAAAGACCGCCAAGTTTCTAATGCCTGCCACCTAGAACTAATCAAAAAACTTTCGAGGGAAGCAGTTCTATTATTTGTCCACAATAGTTTTAAATAGTTTTCCCAAGGAGTCAAGGGTTTTCTAGATGGCGGTGGATTTTATCCACAATGTAAAGATTCACACACGGGTTTCCCAAATACCTTGCAATAATAAAAAATATTGGAAACATGGCCCGTGGGCAGCGAAAGTTGCATTTTAAATTTAAAAAATGTGCAATGTGGGTCTAGCTATAGCACGTGCCCGCTTATCAAAAGCGTCCAACTGAGCGTTTCCTAGTAATAATATCAATGGCATTTGTTTTCGTAGCAGTTTAGCGGGACGAGGTTGACGTGGGCCCGCATGGCCTAGTGGTAACCATATAGCCTACCGCACGGATTGATGGGTACGATACCCGTCATTCTAACTTTTTTTTATTTTTACACCCCATATTATTTTTTAGGGGTGTTAATGGGGAAAAAAAATTTGGTGGGTTTTTTTTTATCTTGGAAATTTGATACTGTTTCACGCTAATTACGTTTTGAATACGATTCGCATTTTGAATGTTCAATTTAATAATTATTATTATTGTGGCAAGCAAATGAGTTTTCCCGTAAGGTGACCAGACGGGCCGGTTTTAGAAGTCAAAACACTTGGCTACTCACTCGTTTAAAAAACGACTTTGGCGATTCCCTAGTGTATTTACTTGCCGCGGAAAGTAGGTAGTTTTTGGATTCATTTTAATCACTTTTAGTTTGCTTGAATTGGTCACAGATTGTACTCAAACACTCACACATTTCACTGCACTTGTCGTTCCGCCATGTTATGTTGATTTTACTTAGTATAGGGCCACCAACCATTTTTTAGGCCTACTTAAGTTATCCACCAACCCTTTTCACTAAAGTTCTCCACCTGTGATATTTCTTTTTCTAACTGAATATAATTATGTGTTTAGGCCTACCGGTACTTGGTTTTTGGCCGCAGAAAGTAGTTTTTGGACCGAACCAACTTCACGCAGTGTGGGTGGCTGGTCTGTTGTGAGTTGTTATGTAGGCCTAGCGAAAACTTAATTTATAATTTTTTAATTCCAAATATCGTTTGAAATTTGTTTCCGCGCATTTATTTTTAATGTAGGGCCTACTATGAAATAGGGCCTATCGATGTTTTGGCAAAAAATAAGGGTAATTATGAACAATTCCGTATTATTGTCAAATTTGAAAAATAACTTGCAAAAGGCTTAACTAAGCATCATTGGTCAACATATTAATGTTTCACAACAGCGCTTACCTTGGAAATGTGTAAAAGTTGAAAACATGAACTATAAGTGGCGAGGAGTGACGCAGCCTAGGCCTACCGTGCTGAGATGTTGTACTCACTGCAAGTACCTTACAATAACATAATTAAAAATCCAAAATAGAATCATCACGTTTTTGGTGTTACCTATAGTAACAAAAAAACCTTCAAACCCGCCTTTAACGTCACTATTTTAAACGAAAGTCATTTTGCGTTGAAAGTCCTTTATATTTAAAATAGCGACGTTAAAGGTTTTGTAGGTTGAGTATTTTAGTGCAAAAAGGTTGGTACTACGTAAAAGCAAGATGATAATGTCCAACCTGGCAAACCAACAACAGTGAAATGTCCCGAGTGTTTACGTGTTCAATCTGTGTTCATTTTTCCATATTCCCGCCCACGCGGGTTGGCATTGTACAGTTTCAACTCAAAGTTGAGGTAGGCCCTAATTTGTTTAATTACCAGTGGATTTTTGATGGGAAAAGTAGGAAAAGTTCGGGAGGGGGGGTGGCGCGAAGTTCCGTGGCGAGGTAAGTACACCACTTGGGCATACAGCCTTGCAGGTGACACTAATGTTTTTCCTACTTTTTACATATTTCTAAGGTAACGCCGTTTTGAACGTTATATGTCGACTAGTGATGCTTAGTAAAGCCTTTTTTGAAAGTTATTTTTCAAATTTGACAATAATACGAATTGTTTATAATTACCAAAATAAAACTAAAAATATAGCAATTTCGTCAAACTAGTAGAGTTCCTTCTACAATATTGAACCTATAATACAGTTGATTTCTACATAGGCCTTTCCTCCATTGGACAGCGTCACTGGTAGGGCTTATTGGCAAAAAAAAGTCATGTGGATGCAGCACTACAAAAAACAACATGTGCGGATCATTTCGTTTAAAGGGATCGCACTCCAACTCCACATGTGTATTTTCGGGTGAAATTTGTCCAATCCAATAATTATCTGTAATGTCAGAAAACCCTAAGGTTAGGTGGGACGAAGTTATAGGTTTATAGGTGTGGCCTACGACCGTATAATTAAGGAGGGGGAAGGTGTTTAGGAAGTAAATCACATAGCCTACTAGGGCCTAGGCCAACTATGCTGTGGGGATTAAAGGCAGAAACAAAGACTGCTTTGGACTGTTTACACTATGTTACAAACCTAAAAATGTACGCCGCCTCACAAATTGTAAGTAATAATAAACAGTACGTACTGAGAATTGGACTATAAACTGGTGTCACTGTTCCGGCAAGGAGGCAACTAGATTTAGGCCATTACTTGCTGTCACCAGTTGACATTGCCTAGACTAGGCCCTTAGCCCTGCCCTAGCCCTAGTTCCTTTTTACTGTCTCATTCAGTAAATAGGCTACAGTCAATTATTGTTACGAGGTACATAGAGAACCTGATTAGTTCGATTTAGGCCTACAATCACTCAATTGACGAGTCAGCTGCACCGATCTTTTCGAGAAGTAACGGGCAAGCTAAAAACAAAACTGCAGGAACTTTTCATGTTCAAAGACTAAATAAGGGAACATGTGCTACGTTAAAGAAACGGCCGTTCCTGGTTGAAGAAAAGAGTTTCAAGTGTTACATCCGTCCCACCTTCACTGTTTTTTTTTTTTTTTTACCAAAAAAAACACTGATAAACACCCTTCAAAATGAGAAATGAAAAAAATAATTTCCTCAATGTGTTACAAATTATTGACAGTGAACACTCTTAAAATAGATAATATGGTTTAATGTCACAAATCGTTACACAAACAAATCAACAATGTGTTCTAGTCGCCATAGTACAGCTGTGACGTCATTAAATACGAGACGTTGAGTGCGTTCCGTTATGGTGGGTCAACAACTTACGTTGCGACAGGTTAACGTCACCGCTGACGTTAACGTTCCGTCACCTGATTGCGTCGATAGCTCACTTCTCTCCGTCGCAACGTCGGCTTGTGAACCCACCACGGACGACGCGAGTGCCCCTCCCTTCCGACGTCGTCAAAAAATAGAAACCAATGCCAGTTTCCACGCCGGAACGTCGCGGGAGTTCAAACAATAACAAGCTAAAATGATGTAAAATATCCTACGACACGAGAATGGAGTATTGTTGGCATTCTAGCAAGTCTTTTTATGGTTCTGGCACTTGTGTACACTTGAAAAAAACGTATGAATATGACAATAATCGTAGTTTTAAAATCCGAACGTCGGTCTTCGCATGTGAACACCTAGAGGCCAACATCGGCTGATCGCGGACGTGACGTTAACGTCGCAACGCCGGGTTGTGAAACCCCACCTGCTGGACGTACTGAACCAGTCAGCTGCCAGTAGCCAGCCTTTACTGTAACGTTCCGTAACGCTGTCAGCCAGTGTTGATGAGCGTCCCGTAAATTGATGGCCCAGCGCCTTCAGTAATGAAGTGTTGGAGGTTTGTCTCGCTCAGTATCGCAGTAAACCAGGCTAGTGTCATGGCGGCGTTGAAATGTCAGTTTGCTTCCAAGTTAATAAATTGCTTTAGGCCTATTTGTTCAGACAAAAATGAGATATTTGATATTGCACTGGAATAAAAATGACACTAATAATTCGGAATGAGCTCAGAATATTATTTGCGGAGCTACACCTTCTTTTTTAAATTCATAGCTTGCCAATTAATGGGCGATGACTTGAGGCCATAGACCTAGGCTAGATACGGCTTAAATTTTCCGCCAAGAGAATATTATTGTTAAATCCATAACCGAAGACTAAACGTGAAATCTTTGTCATTCTCCTCAAGTTAACACCTCAAAATTAATATCATGTTTTAAGGCTATTCCACGCGTTTTTCTATTTGTCCAAAATATGTACTAAGTCAAAATATAGTGAATGGCTTTGAAACATGGCTATTTGAGAAAATCAAAAATATTTGTTTCCAATTTTTCTGATTCGGTACACGGCAATAGAGCCACCTCAAAATTAATTTCTAACTTCACATTCGCCAAGGACACCATTCAAGTAGGGTGTTGTGGTTTTTGTGACATTAATTTTCAACGGTTTTTATGGACTGACTGAGAGAAAAAAAGATTTATTTTAAACAATTGTCTGTTGGGAATTTTTTTCGTTTGCGGTACCAAATCGGTAAAAAATACCGCCAAACGAAAAAAACGCAGGAAAGACCATTGTTAAAATAAATCTGTTTTCTCTCAGTCAAGTCCATAAAAAAAACAGTTGAAAATTAATGTCACAAGAACACAACACCCTACGTTGAATGGGTGCATTGGCGAATTGAAGTGGAAATTATTTTGAGGGGCTTATATGGCTGTGTACCGGATCAGAAACAAATTTGAAAAAAAAATATTTTGATTTTCTAAAATAGCATGTTTCAAAGCCTTCACTATATTTTGACTTAGTAGCATATTTGGAAAAATAGAAAAAACGCGGCGAATAGCCTTAAATTGACTATTTTTTGACAGCTGCAAGTTTGTGTGGATGCTTTTAATGGGAACCATTCCGTTTCTAGGCCACTGACGCGCAGGCTAGCACGGGCTATGCACTGTTGTTTATGTATGCTCCCAGTAGAGCCAGCAGTAAACGGAATGCACTCGTTGTAGGTATTGATAGCCCTGATGAAAAACATAAACAAAGAAATAAAAAATACAATTTTCACGTTTTTCGTGTTGTACATCAATGAAATAAAAATACAATTATTACGTTTTTCGAGTTTAGTTTAAAAAAAAAACACAAAACCTTTATTGTTGCTTATTTTGAACGAAAGTACTTTTCCATAATAAGGTCCTCCATATTTAAAAAATAGCGACGTTAAAGGTGTTGTGGTGTTGTGGTATTAGGCTGTTGGCACTTGCCATTGTAATTTAACTATTGTGGGCTAGATTAGCAGTCGGTGGTCCCACTTCCGTAACAATTAGAAAGCATATGAACATCCCAGTTGCATGTTACTTAAAATGGGATGCGGATTTGTAAATCGAAAAATTTTATTATTTTTAAAGATGGCCGCCAGTTTGGACAGCTGAGCATACTAGTCTTTAACATTAAAATGGATTTACTAATTCCCTATGCAATAACTTCGTATTGTTTCTGTTTGTTCAATTCCATGCTGCACAGCTAAAGCCTAAAATCATAGGAGTTTAAAGTGAAATCCAGGGGCAGCAACTGTCGGTGGGCGTAACGCGCATCCTGGCCGGCCGGAGTAGCATCGAGAGTAGTTCTCCCTAAGCAGCCGTGTATAAACTGACGACTTGAATGCTCAATAATCAATCGTTGGTGAATGTTGTGATATGTAATTAGGATGTAAATAATGTTATGACATTAATTAAGCCTGTGGTGATGTTCAAAAGTCACCTGCAACTCATGAAATATATTTATTTCCTTTTTCGAAGAGTCAATTTAGGCCTACTTTTCCGGATCGGTTCCCCGATTTGATTTCCTACAAAACCATATAGTTCGGGCCATGTGTGACAAACTTATAGAAAAATTATTTACTGCATCCGGTGTAATTTCTAATAGACTAGGACCTACAGCCATTTCGTTACACCATTATTCCGAAAGCTGTTTCCCGAACCTAACGTACGTCGTTGGTGGTGACTTAGCTCGGAAACTAGCAGCACCTCCGACGGAACGCCTAGATCTGTCTGAGAAAACAATTTTTGTGCTCAAATTATTGTTTCGACCTATCAGAATCTATTCTACCATGGGCGTAATATTACTGGGATTGATCAGCGATAGTTTATATTAAATCAAGTTGGCGGAGAACGCTCGAAAAAATCAAACAAATGATTGATGTGGTGTGTGTACACACGGCCCCACTTATAGGGCAGAAATGAACGGACCTTAGACTAGCTGTGCTCGTATCATAGCTGTTTTTAACAATCTTGCAATTTTTTTCATTCGTAGATTAGTTTTAAAATAATGTTACACTATTAAACGTCAACCTTACAGTATTTTCACGATTTAAACGACCCGAAAAAACATTCCTACATTGAGGAGCAATGTTGTACACCACACGCCCCACTGTAGGCCTAGAAAATAACGAACTCATGACAAGCTGATGCACCATCATCACGTGTTTTTAACAAATCCTACTATTTATTCATTCATAGATAGTTTAAATATAATCTTATACTATTTAAACGCCCTACAAATATTTCCCCTATTAAACCGACGTCAAACATCCTATCCCTACTCCGGGTTACTTCACAATGTTACCGTTCCCGAGGTTCAACTTTCACGCTTATTTTATTAAACATTTTCCTATCTAGATGTATCGATGTGGCTACAGATATTCCACTAGACTACAAAACCAATTTCATAAATGGGGTGTAGTTTGTCTTAGTGAGTGTTTATTTCAGTCGTGATCCAGTTGCAAGTGCCATAGGAAAACATACTTATAAGCGCCCATATCTCAACTTAATTGCTACGCCTGGCGGGGTTCGCGCTTCGCTCACCAGATGTCAGCCACTTGCTTTTAAATCCGGAATATCAAACATCAGTAAAATACTTGCTTTTAAAAAAATCATAATTTAAAACGCCAAATCGCCATCCTTTGAAACTGGATTTTCGACGCTTAAATTTGCTACGCTCGCTCTAGTGCGGATGTATGGGACATGCTCATCTAGCCTACAATAGGGGTTTAATATCAATGGCACTTGCCTTTGGTCGTAGACATCCCTATAGGTGTTAGATATCTTGCCTTGGTTTGCAGTCTTGCTTGCCAGGTAACTTATTATCTGTGCTTGCAGTGTCTGACATGTCTCGGCAGTAGGCGTAGTGTCCTTTGTGGCATAGGGCTAGGCCTAGGACAGCGTCAATCGACGCTTACTTGAAATGGAAACATGTGGATGTGTTAATTTTTCATGAAAACCTTATTTACAAGTTACACATAATTTTACAGGTGTTTTTCAGTTCTTTTTGGGTAAAAAAAAAAAACATTAAAAAAGTTGGGACCCGCCAAGTACAGAAATAGGCTACATATTTGGACTTAGACATCCAACATGCTACTTTAAAGAATGAATTGAGTTTAATTGCAGAGTTTCTACTTCTCCGATTGCAGTAGACCGTGGCGAAGTAAGTAAAAAAAAAAAAATACTGTTTTTGATTTGTAAACTTGTATTGTTAGTAGGGCCTAGCTATTCGCGAAAAAAAAGTCTATCGAAGCGCATGCCGGCTGGGCGGCGCGGTGTACTACGCTTCGGTATGGGTTGTCAATTGACGGCGATCATCCCATAAGTAAACAAGGCACGTCGACTTCGTTATTATGTCTCCATGGCAAATACGTACGTAAACTGTTTGAATTCAAAACTGGGTTGAAAAAAACTATTACGAGCATATTTGAAAGCTGCTTTCAACAAATCGATTCGTAATGGGAATTGAAATCAAATTTCACATAAGGCAGGACTGCGCGCGCAGCAACTCTGCAGTCGGTTTGACCGGATATTTATCAAGGTTTTCATGCGATTTGATAGTTTCAACTCAATTGATCAACTGGATTGAATGAAACGACTTGGCCCAAATTCGAAGGTTTACCAAAGTTTTTGTTACATATGTGTTTGACTGTTGTAAAGCGATGCACCACGCCGCGTTTGAAATGCTCAAAGAACATGGAATATTATATACTGTATCTCTAGACGCCGCATGAGCGCTGCGAACGCTATTGCAAATTGAAACCCGAGCGAAGATACGCCATTGTTATGGACAGCTCAGGATGATAGGCATGGACACCAAAAATAAATAAAAAAAAACGATTTGCTTTTTAAACCAGCCACCGAAAGTTGGCAATAAAATACTTGAAAATGGTGATGTCATGTTGTGCCAGTTACTGCACAAACAGATATGAAAAGGGGAAGAACATATTCATTATATCGGTAGGTAGATTTGACGTAATACAAGAAACAATTTCAAAACCTAAAATTCGAACCTGGTCCACGCATTTGCAGGTCAATTCAATTTATTACGCCCACATATAATCCTAGCCTTTCTATAGCCGAACTAAATTAAGCAGGGTCTAAGGCCGCTGAGTCCGTGTTCCTGCTACTCACTATATACCAATTAGGCCTTACCTGACATCTGATCCCCCAACCTAACTTTTTCGGTATACTTTATGTGGCATGACATTGTGCCAACTCTTTAACAGGGAGAAAAAGTAGGTTAGGGGAGTGACTGGGGGCGAAGCTTGTATGTTTTAATAATAATAGTGCTAATATTGTAAAAAAACACGCGCTTCGCGCCCCCTCCCCCCCCCCCAACCTACTGTTCCCTAAAACTCGCCTTGTTAAAAAGTTGCCACGCCAACCATAATCTTACACTTTTTCATTTGATGGACTATAGTTCCCACATTTGCAAGAGAATTATAGATTATTATGTACCATAGTAATATCTATTGAAGAATAAACTTAACGGACACTACTAGGCCTCGACTAGACCTACATTCATTTATCAGGACTAATGCCTAGCCTGTTAAGTTGAGATAAATGGGAAGCACAAGCAGCTGTCCTAAACCATACCTTACCAACAACTTTTGGTTTACCACTAGGTTTAAAACAGCAATGGAATTGGAATGACGTTGGAATCAATGAGGGAATTTTTGAAGCAGGTGAGGCCCGGTTATGGAACCTCGGATAAATAACATTAGCGGCATATGTATTGAAATCTAAATTTGGCCGACTTGGCCTACCTTTGCTAATTGTTGTGTTAGTCAGCCAAAGTAGGCTAAAATAGGAGATTTGAAGATATGCCAATAGCAAGATACTAGGCCTAAACTTGTTTTCACCTATGCAAAATATGATAGGCCTACCCATTGGTTGTTTGCATATTTAAAAACAACTTATTAGTCTGCCCATTATCTTTATATAATACCTTAGGGGGGGGGGGGGATTGCTGAATTTAATATATTAATTTATAAAAGGAACATGATGAGTCCAAATATTGTTTATACTTCTTAACCTTAGAGAAAAAAAACTTCAAGAGGATTTAAAGTTATCCAAACACTTATGCATAGATCTAATCTTGGCAACTACCTACTACAGAAGGAAGTTGAAATTAAATTTATTTAGGAGTATCGGTCGCCTATCATTCTGTTGAAGCAGCATGCAGACATTATTAAACTTGACACTTTTCACAGGATTTCCTATGAAAAAATCTGAGTTACTCAAAAAGTGGTGCCAGCACTCCGCCGGAAAATTTTACACCAAGTTACATCATGGGGTCTGTTCGAAAACATTTTGACCAAAGATAGTTTTAAAAGGCTATGTGAATTGTCGGAAGTTGGTGGAGAATGCTGTACCAAGAAATTTAAATTCCCACAACATTAAATAAGGTAGGCTAAAAAACTGTCCTTATTACTGTGTTCGACAAATAAAATCTGCCTCAGGCTATACACATTTACTTTATTTGTATGCTATACAATACATTCAGGAATCTAAAGAAGAAGTACATTGCCCAATGCAAAAAGAGGAGTCAAGCAGCCCATAAAGAAAGCACCCACAGCCCACAGTCTACTCAAGAAACCCCAGTGCCATCTCCATCTACGCTCTACAACATCACGACCATGTATATCAACAACATACAGTCCTAGTAAACTAAAAAAAAAAATATGCATACTATATTGGAGAGAAAAAATCAACAATTGACAACAAAGAGAAATAAATTAACAATGGTAACAGCAAAATGTAAAGTTCCCAAAAAAATAAGAATCAACAATGAAAGAGTTGCTACAAATCTTAATACAGAAAAGTAATAAATGGAACATGCATCCAACCTTATAAGGGAATGTTTCAAGATGTTGCACAGGAAATTTTCTTGGGCTCAAGAATAACAAATGGTGAGTACAGCAATTACTCTAAAACGTTTGCTTAACACTTATTTTACTCTCCGCAGCATATGATTATGGCAGAGAATCATTAGGATTTGCCTCCCAACATAAAGAAACGATTCGACACGTGGTAGTTCAGTTGAATGGCAAAACCAGGCTTTACGTCAGCAAGCATTTGAAGCTATTAAGGAACGTGTTAGTAACACGAATATCCTATTTACTGTGCAGTTATGGCGAGGAAATGGCTATTCAGGAAAAGGATGGATTGGGATGCAAAGATTTATTGGATATGAGATCTTGGGGAAGGCATATGCAACGACACGCATACCGAGGCTAAAGAAGCCTTGGTAATTATGGCTGTAGTGTAAAACCACTCCTGGAAAATACCAATGGCTACTTCCTGGATCGATGGTATTAATTCTTCAACAAAAGCAGCTCTTGGAAAGAAGATCTTGGAAAAAATTGCAATGATAAGGGTGTTACAGCTGTCGTTAACATTGATGGTTTATCAAGTAATTTGCAATGGCAAACCTTTGGTGCCAAAAATAGAGTCAACATGCTTAGACCACTCTTAATACAAGTTTTCCCACTCACTCAACTGGTTTAATGTGTAGTTATGCCAGATGCAGCTGCATATGTTAAAAGTAATGAGAAAAACGGGAAAAAAAAATTTTTTTTTTTTAAAACCATTTGTGGGAATATATTGAAAAGTGACACAGCAGACTAGTGGAAGGACTACGAATGCCCAAACAAGTTAACCAGAAATCAATCCAATTTCATATCAAAAATATGAAGGTGAAACTTGCTACTCAGGTACTAAGTAGTCTGTTTGCCAAGCATGTTTTCCTAGCGATGATTGCAAAATAGCAGAATTTAAAGAATGTCGTGCTACTGCCAGGTTTTGCCTCCATGTTTGATCGCCTAAAAATTCCTCTGGCAAAAGGTTCAAGTCAGTAATGCGTGAGTTCAAATAAAAGATAAGGGGAACCTTCCTCGATAAAATTGAAAATACCTAAAGGACTTAAAAATTGCATTGGAAAACCACTCATAGAACACCTACGAAGATCGCCAAATCCTTGGATCTTGTGTCTTTGTAAAAGCCTAAGAGGTGGTTATAGCTGATCTTGTAGTGCACAGGGAAACTACAATACGGCAACTTACAAATTTCACAAGACCACATAGAGTTATTTTTTGCCGAGTCAGGTCGCGTTTGGATGGAACAATAATCGTCATCACTACAGTTTAAATCAAGCATATCGCCAACTGCGTACAAAATTAAAGGAAATGTTAAATCTTCAGGGAATTGTATGCACAAGATTCAGACACCACTACTTTCGTGGTCAAAAGATTTAATCATCAAGGAAATAAATTACACCAGAAGTGTCGATACCACAAGTTTCTCTACACTGTAGATATGGAAATCGAACAAAACGAGGAAGCAAGTAGAGATGGCGATTGAAACACTCATATGCCATTTTCCATACGCCATGTCCGAGTTCTCACAGAACATTGTTGTTACATAGCAGGATTTGTAGTAAGGGCAGTCATGAAAAAAAGTACATGTATAGATTGCTGTACAGCTCTGACATCCTACGACACAATGTTCAAATTCCTGATTCGACTTTCTATCTAGAAAAAATAATGGTGGTCTTGTGTTACCATCACGTGACGTAGTAACTCTATGTAACAAACACAGAGAAGTTCACAAGAACAATGATGCCTGAAAACTGTTGGAACCCCTAGGGGGAAATCAGTGAGTTTGAAATTGGAAAACACAGGTGTGAACTCCTAGGCAAGTGTTCTCTCTTGCTGATTTAGAGATCATTTCTTGATAATGATTTCCCAGCCAAACCACATCATATTTTAATGAAAATGATAATGAAGGAATACATTAAGTTAGATTCCATCACATGCCCAAATGTTCAACAGTCATCTCTACACACCCAAAAAATGTACGCAGAGTTTAACTTAAATCCATTCTTTTTTATTGAATCAGCAAAGGCCAATTTGTAAAACCACAGTTGGGCAATTCCACACTAAGTGACCATAACATAAAGAAATTAAATATTTACAATAAGTGTTTGTCATTTTAGAAATGATATAGTACCGGTATGTTCATAAACATCATTCCCTGAAAATATTCAATAGGGCCTACAAACAAAATTTATTTTCCATTTAGGAGGTTTTTATCAGCGAGGTATTTTTTTTAGTATTAATCAAATAATCTTCCCTAAATGCTAATTTATGAAAAAAATGTAGGCCTATAAAAATGTAATAGGCTAATTTAAAGATGGACTATTATGAGAACTAATGCCTCAGGTAGAAACTATTGTAAATTCAACACTATGACGTGCTTTAAAAATGAATTATGTATAGCTCATTTTTCATGAATCATGTTGATGAGTTTCACACTCGTAATGTGGTTTTGTATCTAACCTTTGTTGTAAGCCTATGTGTTTAATAACAATACAATTATTTCCAATTACAAACTCAATTCACAGGGAATTCGATGATTGAACCAAATTTTACCATGGCTTTTTCTATGAATTCTGTTACAACGGACATAAATTAGCTTTAGGCCTAGGCCTATATCAATTAAATATAAGTATTTTAAAGAAACTTTTATTGCAGAATTAAAAGTCAACTTTTAGTTGTTATTTGCAATTATAAGATGTGCAAAAACGTATTGCAATAATCAGTATAAATAATTACAGTGTGTTGAATCTGTCTGATTCGTAATTCTGTTAGGTACCGTGGAATTGCCCATTTATATCCACTTACAATGGATGCACTGGGCTGTACCCTACTTTAACAATTATAAAAAAAACAATAGGCCTAATATGCGTTGACGGGTGGACAAGCTGCTTATCAACGCATCAACAGAGCATTTTCCTAATATTATTGTAGGCTATAATGGTATTAACTTGTTCAACCATGGTCAAAACTATCTGTGAGAGAGCATTTTCATTAGACCTAGGCCTATATGTATAATTTTAAATTCAGTTTACTTTTAATGTTATTTATGCCCTAGCCTAGCTAGGCTTAGCCTAGTTTCTCATTGCCCATGTGGTCATTTAATGAATTCTCATGGGTAGGGCCACTAGGCCCTAGACCTATGCTATTATTATAAGTATCTGACAGTATTGATTTTATGTTTGGATAGTGCTACGCGGATGTGTTCTGTTTGTAAGCAATATACGATACCAAAAAGAAATCCGGATTGTTATTTCTTATAGGTTAAGAGATATTACACGGGTAAATCCTGTAGAAATAAACCCGTCTGTTGTTATTCAAAGTGTATTTTTGCACGATTTAATAATACAATATTTAATTACACATACAATACAAATAAAAAACATCTAGCTAATAATAATTGAAACATTGTCTTAGAAATATCCTATCTGTCAGTACTTGTTATACTGACAACCAGCTGACAAGTCCCTAGACTTCTTGCCATAAAAATGGCGGCTCTTCACAGCCTTAAATTGCAATAGTTTCCCAGCACTGCCGCTATGGGTGTTAGGGGGCTTGGAAAGCCTTTGCTAAATCTCTCTAGTGAGTGTAGGCGTAGTTGGCCTAGAGCGACTGTTCACTTTTTATTCATCAAAAATGTATAATATTATTGACCATAGATGTTTATTTGTTTAAGGTACCGGGTCTGAGTGCCCTTCTGATCGATGTTGTTGGAATGTCAGCATCGCTCATTAGCAGTAATTGGCTCATTTGTACATGAAATGCACCCCGGGTATCCTGAGGAGGGCCACCTAATCAGTCAGAAACAAAAAGTTCAATTTATTTTTTACTATTTGTAGTTTGTGTGTGGGAAGGGAACCCATGATTTGATCATTGTTAAAAAATGGGTCTCAATTTCCACGTGTAAGCTTACAAATTTTGACAAATTTGAATGGGGGATCTGTGAAGTTACATAACTTTATTGCTGGAAGTCCACAGGGACGGACCCTTAGTATTCCATATAACGGACGACCCACTAAGCTGAAGAATACAGCTACGCAAGAAATGTGTTTAATTTGACCGTTGTGAATTGGCGGAAGTAAGGACGCAAACTCGTCATTATCAGTGGTTTTTCCGAAACGGTTAAGGTAAACAGGGGTTATTACAGTAGGTGTAGCCTGCCCAAAAAGCTTAACCTATTTAAAATAGGTAGGCCTACTAAATTTTCCATCCGTGTCACCTAACTTCTCCCACCCCAAGCATCTCTCTGATGTTCGTATGTCTAATTTCTATCTCTTCTTGTCGTTGAACAACTGTGCTCCTCAGGATCTTATCTCTGCCGCCTGTATTTGGCTTCTCTCTGTAACCCATAGTCCAGGTTTCTGCCGCAGATGTGAGGACTCGTAGAGTTGCCAAATTTTGAAAATGTGAAAGGTGGCACCTGAAAATATTTTTGCATTCGTCGCACCAAGCGCGAAGTGCGAGCGTCGAGGGGGTCTGGGGCAAAGCCCCAACTGCGGAGGCCTTTTGCCGAAGGTGAATTATTTTTAATACCTATAGTTATTTTGGGAGTTTAATGTTCAGATATTTATTACTAAAAGGGTTGGCCAAAAGGCTTCTGGTGCTCAAAGAGGGACAACCACTTGTGCAAGGTTGAGGGTTTGGAAAATTCAGCGGAAGGTTTATTAAGCATGAACGTCCTTCAGACTGATTTTGATCTTTGGGACCTAGGAGATGTGAGTCGAGAAATTCTCAAAAGAATATTCTCAGTGCATGGAAATATTCTGAGAATATTCTCTGAAAAGATTATGCTCGAGCATATTTGAGCATTATCTTCCCAATGTCTGACAATGCTAACAAATAGTTGAAACTTTAAAAATATATCATTTCCACTTTTTTAAGAATGTTTATGAAGGCTATGGCCAAACTTCACTTTTGGTAGTAAGATTAGGCACTTTGTGTCTAGGCCTCTGGCTTCAACACAACAGTAGGCAGTACAAACACAATAATGTGTGTACAGTGAATAGTCGAATGATTTGTATTGAATTTTTAATGTAAACCCCGGTAAAAAATACGACTGTAGGCCTAGGCCTACTTAATTTTTTTTCAAGAATTATAATGCATAAGCCTTTTGTTATTGAGTATAGGCCTAGTTCGTGTTTTTTTGAATTTATTATTCCATAGTTTCCTACATCGGAACAAATCACCAAGCTACAAACATTTTCCAATTAAAATAGAACAAGACGAAACTTGAAACTCGCAAAGTAGGCCTAGTTAGGGGGGGGGGGGGGGGGGGGGGGCCCATTAAAATCACAAATTCCCAAATCAGATAAGAGGGAAAAGTTCAAGAACAGAAATATGGTACATTTTCAATTTCAAATAAATTGAAAAAAGTATATAATTGTGCTTGTAAGACAGTTTATTACGCAAATATGAAGTTTTTAGAAATATGCTCGGGAAAAATGCTCGTGCTCGAGAATATTCTTGAGAATATTCCGAGGAATATTCTCCAAAAGAAAAATGCTCGAGCATTTTACATCCACTATTGGGACCTTACCTAAATTGCAGGCACAATAGATTAAGCAGTTTACGGCTGCCACAGGAGAGAATAATATCGGCGCGGATGCAGTGTCCCCGCATATCAGTTGGAACTCTACCCACAATTTGTCATATCGCATAAAAATTTTTTTTTTTTTTTTTTTTACTCTTTTCACCGCCGATAAAATACTAGGACTGTCGATGTCGATTTCAAACTTTTTATATAAATATAGGCTAATAAAAAATTGCGAACTTGGGACAAATTATTTTGAAAATTTACCTTACAATGTGGAGCTTTATAAAAAATTACAAACATTTTAATGGAAAATGTAACTCACACAAGTCTACATTTCAACATTATCTTCAAATAAATAAAATAGATCAAAACTCGTGTGTTAGTTGCGGCTAAAAACTACTGATATTCGAATGCATTTGTGCAGCTATTTGAGGACCATTCAGCCCCAGCAAGTGGGCATCTGGCGATATGGATCTATTGAGGGACAGGATTGGTTATTATGTTCGAAATACAATTTTTCATTGGCCACAGAGTAAAACTGTTCAGCTAATGCAGAAAAACCACTCAATGCATAGTACATGTTTGTTGTTTACTGTTTGTATGAACACGGGCAAAACCGTAAGACCATTATGTTCTTTGTGAAGCTTTTAAGCTTGAATCAAACCATTTTATTTCCACGCTGAGCCCAATAAGAAACGTACACAGCATATTCATAATCGTGGCATTACGATATCAAATTCGAGGAAAATGCTAAAATTATTGAGGGAGCGATGCTCGAATGTCTGTTTTTTTTGTTTTTTTTTCTGTTACTGACCTTCGATACAGGTCGCACCGTTTCTCTGATCGAACTGAAAATTTTGCACACCTGTAATACCACCTAGCGGGTTGCTGTTAGTTTTGTGGCAAAATCGTCAATAAGTTAAAAAGTTACATTAAAGTTAATCAAAAGGTTTTTTTAAACTAAACGGCGACAAATCTGAGGTGGCCAAATCATTAGAATGTCCGTCGATCACGAAGATGTTATTTATTTTGATCCGATAAAGTAGTGTAGATGGAAAATACATTATAACAAAGTTCCCGTTACCATGGCAACGAAATTCGCACAGCTTTGGCTCATGATTAGCTGGGTCGAACGGAGGCTCGGATCGAGTTGAAATTTTGACCATCCGCAAGTTCCGTTCCCGATTGCATGCATTAGTTTTTGTGGCAAAATCGTTCAAAAAGTTATAAAGGTAACATTAAAGTAATCTAAAGTTTTTTTTAAAAAAAACTAAACGGCGACAAAAATCGAGGTAGCCAAAATCATTAGAATGTCCGTTTCCCGGTCACGAATATGTTAATTTATTTTTGATAGATAAAAGTAGTGTAGATAGAAATTACATTTTAACAACAAGTAACGTTACCCTGGCAACGGAAAAGTCGCACAAGAAATTCTGGTCACTATGTACTGATACCTAGAAGTAATCAAGAGTTAAAATATTTTCCCAACGAAAATATATGTCAAGGTCCTCTAGATGGCGGTGGAATTTATCCATTCTCTCCTATTTTACAAATTTTCAGCTAAATCAGTCAAGACATTAAATGACTTATTTGTCTGTCAACATTATGGGAATGTCGTATCGGGCTCGTGTTGCACGTTTATACGGTGCTCGCTCAACAACGCGTCCAACTGAGCGTTTTTCCTAGTAGTATGATCTGACAAAAAGGTCATCAGTTCATATTAAGATTAGCCTCGCACTTGATGTGAAAAACATATTCACTTTATAGCATGTAAACGGAACGCAATCTTTGTTAGCCTAGTATTTGATACGGGTACAAATTATAAAATACAAGAATTAAATTTAAAAATTATTCGTATTTGGAGCGACCCGGATCATTCGGTTCTATCCGCGCGTTTTTTTTGGCTAGTGGAGTGCTTATGCTCTATGCTAACTTATGCTAACTTGCTAACCTTTGCTAGTGTGACGAGGAGCAGCTGGGAAACCAAGATGCGCGCGGTAGTGGACGGAGCGGACACTAGTGAGGCATGTAGTGCAGGGTGGATAAGCAGGTTTGTTGTGCCAGGTCAGTGATCTGCCAGTAGTGGATAGCAAAGGTGACCAATACAAATGAGTACAAAAACGTACAGAGCATCGCAATGTCAACAATCTCAGACTCCTTAGGTATTTGAGCCCCGCCACGACAATAAAATGTTTTTGCTAGATTCATAGTTAAAAAAAAACAAACATTTTATCATAATTCGCGATTTTTTATTAGATAGGCTTTGGTATTTACTATTTATTTTTATTTTTTACATAACATCTCTACAAACATGGATACATTTTCAATAAGGCTGCATTTTAAACCTATCCCTGTGCAAGAGTCATGCTGAGAAAAACACTGAGAACAACACATTGTGCTGTACTATCCGTCTCAAAACCGGAATAGGTCACACAAATTAACGTGTGCGGTAATCCGTTTCTGAAACGGAAACACAACACAAAACACTTCATTGGCAACACAGCCCGCTTCGGCAATGTCCGCGACACGAAAATGGTGCTGTATTCCGTTGTGCGCTAATCCCGTTGGCTCTATTCTGTGTACCCGTCCAAATGCAACATATATATCAAAATAATACATCTTAATATTAGAAGCTTAAAGACATAAAGTAGGGACTGGTTGATGGGTGGCCGGTATACAGGAATGACGAAATAATTTGCCTAACTGAAACGTGGCTCGAATTTCTCTATTTTTGACGATAATATTTGTATTCCCAACTCAAACTGTTTAGATTAGATCCGAACATTAGGACAATGGGGGAGGCATAGCTACATATGTTAAAGAGGGTATTAATTGTTTTCACTCCAGAGCAAAGTGTCCAAAGAGACCACGAGTATCTAGGGCTAAAAGATAAGTTGTTTCATCCTGAACCTTATCTATATGTATCGTGCGTATATAGGCCACCTGCTGCTCCTGATATTACATTTTTTGGAATCACTTTCGGATACATTGGCGTCCTATAGTAACAATGCCAGGATCATTCTTACTGGAGACTTTAATATTAGCAGGGCAAAACAAAAGATAATAATTTACGCTTATAGCTCAGTGCTTGGGAGCATATGGGAATGGGAGCAAATCGTCGAAATCCCCTACTAGGATAACTATCCATCAGAAACTCTTAATTGATCAAAACATATACCAATACTCCCCATCTTCATTGCCACCACGAAAACCATCTGGAAGATAGAAGTGATCCATTTCGCAATAGGAACGTTCTTCAAATCCAATCCACAAAAGACCCCACGGAAATTAATATCAAAACGTTTTTACAAGTTCTTTGACTCGAATGAATTCTTTTTAGACTGTTGTCACTTACCATTTCATAACCTAGAAAATTTAGAATCAACTGACGATATTGTTACAGGTCTGACAACATTAATGTCGATCGCTTGGAAAGGACACGCTACGATTAAAACATAGAGCCGGGAAAAAGTAAAAGTGGATAACTCCGGAAATTAAAACGTAGGATAGCGGATAAGAAACACCATGTTTAGGCTGCCATTGCCTCAACGATGGGCAATGAATGGATAGATACAAAGTGGCACGAAAATAAGATAATCCAGGATTGAGAGAAAGCGAGAGAAACTTCTATAGAAATACTGGTATTAGATACGGCAACCACCGATGTCAAGAAAAAATAAACACCCTAGCACCCATTTAACAAATTGGAAACCAAAAAAATCTAATTAAATCTATAAGAATAGCGTCAAACAATGTCATAACGGACCGATGATGCCCTAATATCGGAAACACTGAACAACTTTTTTGCCACCGCTCCTAAAAAAAAAAACAGATTTCCCTTTCTAATAATGTGTCGCATGATTTAAGTGAGGTATTGATTTGTTGGGAGGGCGCAGACACATCCGAGGGGAGTTTAACTTTGAAACCATTTACAATCAAACCCGGTATCTACTGATTGACGTGCTCTCTAGACTTACCAAAAACGCCTCGTGTAGAAATACAGTGGACAGGATGGATAAATGGCAAACATATCAAAAATGATAGATCTGTATTGCTCCTGCAGTTGCACGTCTATTTAACACTAGTATTAGAAAATGTGTTTCAATCTGCATGGAAACATTCTATAATTATTACCCCTATATTTAAATCAGTGATCCACAACAGGCCACTTATTACAGACAATCAGCGTACTAATATACTCTCAAGAAGTTTAGAAAAAATTGTGACTGCCAACTTCAGGAATATTAAAGGAAAATGATCTAATTCGGAAAGAGCAGTATGGCTTTTTGCTACCCAGAAGTTCTACAGAGAAGTTAACTGAATCACTTAACTAACGATGCTATTGAGCTTGATAAAGTTGTACCGCAAAGCTAGCACTCATAGCGATAGACATAAGCAAGGCATTGATTGTATCAAACCATAACATTTACTAACCAAACTTAGGCCATTCTTTAACTCTCAAAACGAAGCAGTTGAGTGGTTTAAAAGCTTCTAAACGAAAGGAGTATTAGGACTAGTGTGAATGGGATCTTATCGACAGCAGTCACACGTCACTTGTGGAATACCTCAAGGTACAGTAACTGGGCCAACGCAGTTAATATGTATGTCAAGATTTACCAAGATACTTTAATGTTCATCAAAGCCACACTATATGCAGATGACTTCTTAGTGTGAAGATTGAAGGGGAAAACTGTGACGAGGTTGTAAATAAAACTTGAAAAGTGATTCACTATTTGCAAAAAGTGGTATACAAAGAATCTTCTGTGAAAAATCAATGACGGACAAGACAAGCTATTATTTTTAGGTAAGGATGGCGGAAGGTGTTCCACTCCATGTAAATCTTGGAGGTGTAAGAGAGTATAGGACATGCGTTGTAGGACAAATTTTGATGTTCGCTTGGCAGACTGACACCCCAGGTGTCTGAAAATTTTTAACATAGGTCACGTATGTAGGAACTATAGGGCGCGGCAGTAACACATTCCAAAATTTTGTTTTAAAAAATTTATAAAAATAAATTAGTTTCACAAAATTTTGATTTTATTATAAACTCTCTAAAATTGACTTTATTTGCGATTGTTCCTTCTGGCTGATGAAGCAAATTTTGAAAAATCTATGACCACAGGGCCGTCCATGTATGCTTCATTGACAACTGCAAAGTTTCATATACGTCGGATGCATCTTGGCCGAGCGAATAGCTATTTGCTAACTGCCAAATGTGTCCCATTCCCTCTTAAGCCCAGTCAAACACTGGATCATCTAGGACTGCGCATTGACAAGGAATTATTATTTAATGATCATGTAAACAAAGTTATAGACAAGTGTAAAAAAGGACTTATATTTTACGAAGGGACTCGACCATTCTAAATCCTTGGGGAATGTAAAATATTTTTATCTGTTCATGTGTGAGACCCACTTTGAGTACTGTGCGGCCATATTAGATTCAGTGAATAAAGGGAACAAGAACAAGCTGGAATTGAGTCAAAACGAGCACTGCAATTTTCACAAAGAACATAGAAAACTGTCCGAATCAAGGGGCATTCTTTAAAATTCCTACAATCGAATCTCGTTTAAAATTCCGTACGCTGCTTAGTGCCATTTGACTTTATCTACTCAATCCTGATCCAAGATACCCTTCTTTATGCCTGGACAACCTCCGCAGAGCTGGTCTCCGTCTTAAATACAGGTTTGCAAACTTGTGAAATAGCCTTGTCCCGCCGGCTAAAATCAGGTAGTAGGAAGTAGGAAACATAAATTAAAAAAAGATCTGCAAAGTATTGTTAAACCACTAACAGTTTTAAGGAAATCGTAGTCCTCCCTCCCTTCTAAATGTAAATTATAAAGTGAGCTCATAGAATTCGAATATGAATATTATCCAATGTAATACAGGTCATAGTGAATTATAACTGCAGCAAATAGTAGGCCTAGTATTGTATAAAAATACTAAAAACTACACGTTACATTTAAAATAGTGTTAGTAGAAGTGTAGGCCCTACACAATCCATGCTTGATTGTTTGCATTTTTGTTTCTAAATTCTTAGTTAACAATAATTATGAAATAAATATAGTAACAAAAATAACATAAACATTAAATAAATTTATGTAAAACCATTTACAGGTGGAAAAGAGCAAAATTTACAGACGCCATTCAAAATAAAAAGCTTGCCGATGGATTTGAATTAGTTATGTTTTATTTAGTCAGTAACGACACCAAGCTAAAAATTTTCGGGGGTCGGGGCCTAATAGCGGGAATAATAAAAAACTAGACTCGATGCTGTTCGTGTCATTTCGTCTTGTAATGAAAATGTGTTTTTATTGGTCATGGTATCGCATCATCTTGTGAGCCTGTCGTGAAGATGCGTCGTGTAAGTCGGCATGTTGCGTGATTGCAAAAACCATTCATTAGATCCTAGACTAGGACTACTTTTTTACAAGTATTGATCAGCAGTAAGGGTTATTAGTTTCACGATGAATTATAATTGTGGACGTTTTGACTGGTATATTGATGAGGACTGTGATAGATAGTGATGGTGCGTTTAAACTAATAACATGAGTGAAGCATGGTAGGACCAAATTGAGTTGTTAAATTTTTTGTCCAACAGGTTATGTACTGCTCGGAAATCCCCCCCCCCCCTGTTCGCAAAGCGTCATGGGAATACTATTGTCATAGGCATCGAGTGTCGCGTCTTGCCGGGCATTAAGGAAGTCTTGACGTAGTAGAAACGGTATATTTTGTTGGCACTGCCGGGAGTGTTTTGACGCTGTAGCCAAAACAATGGCATCGTGGACTTTTCAACTTGGTTAAAAACTAGATCAAAGAGTTGCGTCACAAATGATATTAAGGGGGTGTAATGAAAAGGGGGGAATACCTTTCACTACGATTACCAACAAATACATTATCGACATCGTTATATCAATAAAGAGGAAAAATGTTAAATTTACAGGGTACTTGCAGCTGCCTCCATACTTATCTGCATACATGAATACACAGGATTTACCTGATGGGATTCGAATGAGAGGAATTGCGCCGGAGAACCTGTTTGACTTACTGCAGATTTTTATTTTCAAAACCATCCAAGCTGGTTGCACAAATGCATATTTAAGAAGTAAGTGAAGTACTTGCACTGGGCGTATACTCCACCATTGAGTTTCTAAAATCATTCCTGCGACCCAAGCTCTTTCAGGTCGTACCGAAACGGCGATGTTCAAGTTGTCATCGCTAGGCAACCAATAAGAAAAGGAGAAGAGGTAAGAGCTTGTGGCGTGTGTAATTTTAGTATGGTTATGTTATTTGCATACGTACTTGATTTAACAAGATTTCAACTCAAAAGAGTTGAAATTTTAACAAGAAACTGTTGTCTAACTACTAAATTATTCACTCTAACAACTTCTTTGCAGTTTCTCATATTTGTTCCAACATTGCCTAGCTGTGCAGTGTGATTTCTTTAATATCTACTTGTTGTGTTTTGTTAATGGTTTAATGTATCAGATATACTTACAAAACACTGCGGTTTGACTATGAAATAATGTCTTTGCTGACAGTTTCCGAAAGGTAAAAACTTTCTCAAATATGCCAAAATATATTTCTTCGCCATTTTAAATTTTAATACATTCGAATTTATAATAATAAATTAATAATCAATCAAATTGAAACGCATTGGATGTTTTGTTCCAGGTGTCCACTTCATACGGCGTTCACTTTGACACAACTGACATTATTACCAGGAAAAACCGCCTAGCACTCTCGTATGGCTTTGACTGTCAGTGCATGCATGCGCCAAACAAGTGGCCCAAATGCAGACCTTGAAACGTTAGCTGATCCACATTCATTGTAAGACTTGTCGTATTCCGTTGCCTAAGAAGCCTTTGAAATTCGTAGGACCAATGGGTTCAAATGTAGAAGATGCAAGAATAAAACAACATCACGCGCATGCTCGCAGAGATACTGATAATTAATCGGAGATAAATTACCAAACTAATGTTAAAAATGCAATTAGTTGGTCCGATGCCTAAGACAGAAATAGCAAGCTACATTAAACACAATGATTCGATTCTACTCTACCGAACCAATTTAGCAACAAACTCGCAGCAATATGCTGCAGGACAAATAGATGTAGAGTAAATGTTTGCTATCTACCGTATACTATTGTTTATAGAAAATACAAGATCATGAATACTATTTTATTTTGTAGTTACTTTTGCTATTGTGATACCAACTACATTGCATCGTCTTCCTTCAAACGTTAATTTCCATGATTAAATGAGGGAGCGGAGAGACGAGTTCTCCATTCAACTCGAACGGCTCTCATTCGTGATTCGTCTGTCCGTCTGCTGTCTGTACGTCGAAAATAGCGAACCGCTGAAACAGATTGGGCTGAAATTTTAAACAGACATCGGTACGAGTTTAACTGAGAACTGCTAACAAAAAATCAGGTAGATCCATTCAGCGATTGATCCCACAATAATAAAAAGTGATTTTTAAAAACGATAGCATTTGTTTGTAAGCAGCTAGCGGGTCGATATCTACGTGGCTTGCATGGCCTATTGGTAAGGCATTGATCTACCGCACGGAGGGTTGGGATTCGATAACCGTTAGCTCAAACTTTTTATATTTTTACACCCACATATTATTTTTGAGGGGTGTTAAATGGGAAATAAAACTTGGGTGATTTTGTTTTATCTTGGAAATTTGTTAATGTTTGACGCTAATACGTTTTGAACACGATTCGCATTTGGGTGATTTTGTTTTATCTTGGAAATTTGTTAATGTTTGACGCTAATACGTTTTGAACACGATTCGCATTTCAAATGTTCATTTAAATAACTAGGGAAAAACGCCAAAGTCGTGTTAAACGAGTGAGTGAGCCATGTGTTGAGTACCCGGTATTCATCCTCATACTGGGCTAGATCCTTAGGTATAGGGGAGAAAGGAGATGTTCCCGGGTACTCAACACTGGCTCACTCACTCACTCGTTAACAATCGACTCTTGGCGTTTACCTAGTTAATAAACGAGGGAGCGGAGCGAAGCAGACATCCGTTACGAGTTTACTGAGAACTGTTAACAAAATCAGCTAGATCCATTGCGATTTGATCCTACAAATTCAAATAAAAATGTATGATTTTTTAAAATTCGAACATCATTGTTTAGTAGCAGCTAGCGGGACGAGATCTGCGTGGCTGGCATGGCATAGTGGTAAGCATTTAGCCTACCGCACGGAGGGTCGGGGTTCGATGCCCGTTGGTTAGAACTTTTTTTGTTTTTACACCCACAAATTATTTTTGAGGGGTGCCACACACAAAATAAATACGATAATCACCATACAATGAATTACACGACTAATTCTGCTCTCGAACCATTGACTCATCTAGATTTACAATTTGGATTTTCTATTGTTCACGTTAAAATGGGAAATAAAAAATTTGGTGAATTTTGTTTTTTTATCTGAAATTTGTAAAATGTTTCACGCTAAATCGTTTGAACACCCCCCCGATTCGCATTTTGAATGTTCAATTTAAATAACTAGGGAAACGCAAAGTCGTTGTTAAACGAGTGAGTGAGCCATGTGTTGAGTACCCGGTATCATTCCCCATACTAACGCTAGATCAAGCCTTAGTATAGGGCAGTGTGGTCAGTTTCTTTTTTAAAAGAACTTTTTAAAAAGTTTCGTTCACAGCTCAAATATGAACTTTTAAAAAGTTCAAGTTCTTTTTAAAACCTAAAATTTTGAAAAAGTTCAAGTTCGTCTTAAAATATGAACTTAAGCATTTAAAAGTTCTTTTGTAAAAAAATCACGATTTTATTAAAGGCTAGCAAAATGAAGAAAAACACGAGAAAAAACATTATCGAGGTGTTCGAGTACCAATTCACTTGCGAGTTTCAGTCGGACGAAAGTGTTGAGCTGTCTTTGATCGTGTTGATGATTTCTATACAGTCTCGTCGACCAGCTGTAAAATTAATGCAGATTACTACACTACATTTTAGGCTTCCAATATTTTGTTTACGGAATTAGTTGGGAATCGTTTTAAACTTCGTGAATCGTGCGTGATGTTTGTCAAAATTAGCTGAAACTTGCGTCAACGTAGGCCTACGATAAACGATGAATAGAGGCGAGCTCTGGACAATCGTAGCGGGACCTTCCACCCGTCCTTGACGACCTTCCCCGACGACGATTGACTATGACACAACGAACTATGACAATGACGAATTGACGACCGCGACGTCAGAAAACCCCCCTTCCTCCCCTTTCCCGTGGTGGTTACTGACCAGCATGGCCCCTCTCCCCCCCCCCCCCTTAGGTTAGGAGTAGTTCATTATGACCTAACGGTGACTCGTCCTAATCAAATAAACAAAAAAAATACGTATGAACAACGATTTATTGTTTTTAAGCGTCGACGGCAGCGAAGTCACGTCTGCTCGGCGCATGGAAAGAACTTATAAATGAACTTTCTAAAAAATGAAAAGTTTCTCTTCTCAGAATGAAATTTAAACCGTTCAAGTTCAATTCATTTAAAAAAAGAGTAAGTTCACTGAAAAGTTCGCAAAAAAAGGAAGCGTTCTTTTTGAAAGTCTTCCCCAACACTGGTATAGGGGAGGAAAGGGATGATCCCAGGTGACTCAACACTTGGCATCACTCACTCGTTTAACAACGACTTTGGAGTTTTCCTAGTATAATTTTGTTTACAATAATCGTACTGCGCGGAGAGGGTTACCAACTTTTCAGAAATGGAATTCAGTACATTGTGTGTGTTTACTCGTTGTCGTGGGAACCTGGATGGCGTGATTGGCGTCGGTGGGGGGGGGATTAAAAATATACAATTTGGTATTCAGAAACGGCTAAAATGGTAAGAAATGTATCAAATTTTACGATTTAATCTAGGGCCCGTGTGTACGGGTTCACTCTAAATAAAAAATTAAATGAAAAAAATGAAATTTGAATAGTGAATTGCAAAGCATTGGCGGTATATTCATCTATACGTCGACGAGTGAAATGGGGTAGTTGGGGAATGATCGCGTTCACTTTCTTTATGGCACAAAAACACATATCACTCATTAATTATTGCTTGAAAATTGTTTTTAATCAGTGAATATTAAGATACGTGTAGTAGAAAAGGGATATTTTTGACCATTCAGGACATTGTTGCCCTGTGAGGTATATATGAGGTAATTTCGCCATAAGGTTGTCCACGGGGAGGTTGGCCTAATCCTCTATGCAAAGATGATCTAGCTAGCTGCTAGACTATATGATAGTCCCCAAACGTCCCCAAGCCAAGTCCAAAAAATAGCGTGCTCACTGTATGTTACCGGTCTCATCAGAACTGCCAAAGTATCGGAAATAAATTTGACAGAATAGAACTTAATCTACAAACAAATGCAGTTGATTTTCTATGGTGTCAGTGAGCAGCTTAAAGCTTAAAGGAAGATGACATTCATCATTTCAAAATAAATGACTACGTTCTTGATAGTAGCTTCTGCATGAAGGAGTTTCTGTTTGCTCATGGGGGAACTTAGGAGGAATGATTTCAAGAGTAGTAGTGTTGATATATGTGCCGAGTTCTCAGCAATCTAACTAAAGTCGCAAAAACTTGTTATTATCACTGGATATAGGGCTCCTAATACCGACATAAACATGTTTCTCAATAGGGCAGACATGATACTCACAAAAATTGCTCAAGAGCAGAAAACTATCATTTTCGCAGGCGACTTCAATGTAGACTTCATGAAAACGTCTTCACACCTCTCACAGCTTGCTCCTAAGTACCAGGATAACAACTAACAGGATAACTAGTAGCACTTTCAGACAATATATTTTATAAATACAAACTCTAGGCTTAAAGCTTCACTGCTAACAAGTAGCATCTCAGATCACGAAGCACAAATTGTTTGCCTCGTTGGTCTTGTGGTTAGCGTACGCCTATCTGCTTCCAATGCAGAAGGTCCAGGGTTCGATTCCCTCTAAAGTCAGAAGATTTTTAACTTCTGATTTGGACCATCAGTTCTTGTCTTAGAAGTTTGTAAACGGTGACTTTGGAGCCGTCCTAGCAAAGAAGCACATAATAAATTTCAGAGTTGTTCTGAACGGCCTTGTGATTCAGGCGGTTGATTCGCGGGTTTTTCTTTTTTTTTTTTTTTTTTGCTGAGTTCCAAAAGCTAATTATATCGATACAGAATAAATATGCTTTACTACATTCTTAATATTATAGAACAATCATACATAATCAACACTATCAATGTAAGCCCCTGACCCTTCACAAAATAATAACAATCAGATGTATTTAACCTTTTCATAATATAATATTACATTTCTTTTAAAAGACCCAACATTTGTCAGATCCCTAATGATTATTTGGTAGTTATTATAAAGTTTAATACATTCACAAATTAACGACTTCATTGAGCGCTTTTGCCCCTAAATTCCATATGGCGCGCTACCCAATTATTATTAAAACATGCCCTGGTGTTGTGATGAATGTATATCTTTACCATAACACCACTTTACATTTTAAAAAATATCAGGCAGCATATTTGTTTAACATTTTGGAAAAAGATTAAGGACAAATAGTGCACTTTCTTCAACACCATACCACTGATTTGCTAATATTTCCTATTAAAAAAAATATCGATATTTGGTGGTTATCGCTCAACTCGTCGATTTGTCGGGGCCTGCAGGTTGGCTTGTCGCTTAGATTTAAAGTCCCCCACTAAAAATCAATTATATAACTGAGTGGGTAGACTCCAAATAAAATTTATTTATTTATTTATTTGTTTGTTTATTTATAACATTATTCCTACGCATGGTAAGAAGGAGTTGGAAGATAGCCGTACGCCTGACTGATGTAGAAGGCGAGTCCTCTCTGGAAACTAACTATTACCGCTTTTGTAAGGTCTTGTATGGTAGATGGTGAACACGAACCCTAGGTCAGAAGTTCTGGAAGAAAAGTCAACCCACGGAAAAAACGATGCAATTATAAATATATGTGTCTCACATTGATACTTCCTTCCAGGAAAAGAAGGTTGAGGTTCTAATTAAAATAGCAACAAATTCAATAACTGGTGGACTACGGGAATCAAAATCTCGTGTTATTGTGTAGTGCGGGTGTCTGCTACTTGTTCTTTAGCCCCGCTTTATCTTGTAGACTGTGCACGGGTTGGGGGATTTAGGCCCTTAGGGGCGGAGAGATAAGGGAGGTTATGTAAGCTACAAGCTGAATAAAGACCACGTTTTCAGGTATGTGTTGATCTTAGTTATTATACTTAAAAACACGACAAATAGGTAAAGCAAACTTGCTCATAAGAATATGTAAAACATAAGGCCTAATATTTAACACCACAACCTTAACAACAACACCACAAATAGCAAATTAGACTCACTCTGTACAAGCTGAGAGATCTCACTAACTTTCCATAAATTCAGATAAGGAATGATAACATTTGTTTAAAAGGTACTTTTTAGTTGGAATTTGAAGGTGTCCAGTGATTGCGGCTCTTGACATAAGCTGGGTGTTTGTTTTATATGGACAGCCAAAGAAATAATCCTGTCAATTAGATTCGTATATATGAATTTGGAGGAAAAAATTGCGATGTCGCAGAATTTTGCAGAGCCCTTCTTTAAAGGATATTATCAAAACATACTAAAACTCCCCTACAATCGGACGGGAGCTCGCCCGCCTATTGA
>JAMZAV010015923.1:0-11945 GCA_024449915.1 Sweltsa coloradensis | reverse complement strand
TTACAGGTAGAGTAATGTTTTGTGATCTACAATACGCAGCCCTTGATTTACTTCTGACCCGGTTTACATAGCTTTTAAACCATGTAACAAGTTTTTAGTAAAGTTCCAAAGTCCACACAAATTGCAATTTTGTTTCGATTTTAAAAAAAAGTTCCCTACCAAGGCCCAAAAAACGGGTTTATACCTTTCTGATAATGCACAAAAACAATTCGTATAGTTCGAAAAGTACGAACGCACATTTTGGCTCGAATCGCGTAGCATACAATTTGATTAAGATTTCGAACCGTCCCTTTCTCGTAAACAATGATTTCTTGTCATCTAATTCCTAGCTGTTTCTCGTTCTTGTGATCGCTTTCTTCAAACTTTTAAATTTAAATTGATTAATTGTTCTCTGGCGACGAGGATCTCTAACGGTAATAATTTCTAACTAGGCCGTTTTCGCTAACCTTTTTCCATTTTCACGTTGATAAATGGCTTTATGGTTGTTATCGGCCAAATATGACGAAAATATCGTATTAAAAATTTGGGGAAATCGAAAAAAGCCCGATTTCTATGAGAAAATTTTCTTAAAATGTCTCAAAAATCATAACATATATCATTTCAGTGATTTTAAACGTTCCATAAAGTTTCATAAAGATCGGAGTAGCCGTTTGCCAGATGTCACGAAAATATCTCATTAATTTTTTAAATCGTAAAATACGATAATCTAAGAATATTTGATCGATTGAACCCAAAAAAAGTGGCAAGTCTAAGTTCAGAGATTTCTAGGTCCCCTCAATTTTCATCAAGATCGCATATGCCGTTTCCCCGGGTAGAGCGCCAAAAAAAAACCGGCTAATTTTTTGGTGGTTCAGTGAAATTGAAGTCTTCGCTTCGGCTCATCCCAAAAATTTTCTATCCCGAGTTTGAGAATATTAAATGACGCGTCGAGGATGACGACGACGTGCTAACATAGTGGGCGTGGCGTGGGTTGCCCTGTGTTTTGCACGCTATAGGTAAGTTATATTCCGCTACCCACGCCATTGAATGGAACACGACATTGACGTCATGTTTGCGTCAGGTCCCGAGTTCAAACAAACCCCCGAGATTTCCATCGGGAAGGTTTTCCCTAATCATAATAGTATTATATTATTCATTAGCCTTAATCGTTGTAGAACTTTATGATACTTAGTCCACTCCCTCTTCTTACCCTGGTTGCAATAGGTGGTTGGATTTTGTTTGTGTAAAGGGATGGCATCTGTCCGAAGAACATAAAACCAAAGCATGTGGGTTCGAATCCAGCATACGGCATGGATTTTCACTGCCACTTTCCATGTCCTCAAACCCTATTTTGTATCTATATTTTGAATACCTGTACTCAAAACTCAACTCGAGGATGAAAGCACTTTCGAATCAAGTGGACTATATACTTGATTGAAGTTTAATCTTTTTTCATGTCTATTTTTGTGTCTTTGGGGCTATTTATGCTACTGCTAGGTAACCATTCAAATTTTGTAAAGGTTATAATGTGTCGCATTTTTTACTTTTACATATCGTCGTTTAAAATAAATTTGAAAAAGTGAATATTTAATGAATTTAAATATGCATGTTTGTGGCTTTGCGGCTGTGGCTAGATTAGTTTTTTAGTTTTTCTTTTTACCCTTGTACATTTTCAAATGCAACTACTTTTTTAAAAAAGCTCGGTTAATCACAAAATTGGTACACGAATGGACTGTTACTCGTATTTTTTCACTAATTAATTATTACAATTTATGAATTACATTAATTTTATAATTTATTGATCATTTTAAGAAAAACACGCACAATAAATAAAATGTGACTGTGAGCATTTATATTTTAGAAGGTGTGTTGTCTTTAAATTTTCGGGGAACTATTCTCTTCCGTTCAACCCATTTAGATTTTAGAGGAAGGTGTGTGTCAATTATTTTCAGGGAATTATTCTTCCGTTCACCTGTTAACCACAGGGTGCGCAGAGATTTTCCAATGGGGGGCCTCGGTATAGTGGCGGATCTAGGGCATGATCATGGTGGAGAGGGGGGCGATTCGCGCCTGTATTATTTATCGTGGAAAGAGACCAAGCACGCTATGGAATATTTTGAAATCAGGTTTTCAGAGTGTATTTGGTGCGTTTTATAAAAAGTGGTGGCTGAATGCAATACCGAAACAAAGCAGTTTTTTGTGCTTTAATTTGTTTTGTCGTATGACGAGCTTACAATTCACAGCATTGCACGATAAAATAAAAAAACTATTATTATTTTAGTATTATTATTATTATTATTATTATTATTATTATTATTATTATTATTATTTTTATTTTTATTTTTATTATTATTATTATTATTATATTATGGAATAATAGGATTTTTTTAAAGAATCATATGGGGAGGCGATCTCCATAAACCGCCCCCCGGTATCCGCCACTGCCACAGGATCGTCATACGATGGGGAATGGCGGTGACGGAGGGGGACGGGGTCTGGGGCATAACCCTAGTCGCCGGGAAACGAAAAAAATTGGGTTAACTTTTGGGGGAGGGGTTAAAACGTCTTTGAGAGTAAGAAAGGCCATCATTTACACTCATACCTTGGAGCATTTTTGTTATATTTAACTTTTTTAAAAGTGAGATGATGAAAAAGAAAAAGGTAGGTAAAGGTTTCGGAAACAAGTAAATAAATTTATGTTTTTAATCAATATTTTAGTGAATTTTTAAGATCGTTTAATCTTAATGGGGGGGGGGGGGGGGCAATTAAGGGGGGGCTGCGCCGCCTATGCTGTTTACGTAACTGGCCGGTCCGGTTCATCGTTACCAAAATACCATTCATCACCCGTTTGTAAACAACGTAACTAGAATTTAGTCAGTATTTGATACCTTCGGCGTGTGGGGACGAGAGTGTGGTTTAGGTTGATAGCTCGCAGCATGTTCCTCACGAGGTGTATGTACCACCCACCATCCAGCTTGCCGAGATCGATCCTCACTTTCTGTGAACTTGGCCGCGAGGGGGGAACAGCGGCAGCACACAGTGCGATATTGCGCAGTGGTCAGAGCGCACTGCATACGTCGTAAGCGCGAGGCGGACCGTCACACCGTCGCAATTCGTCCTTTCCGTCGATCAAAAATGCGGCGACAAAGGTGGTTCATTCATTTTCAAGTGTTGACAATATTATTCTGTCATATCCGCAGTCCTAGTGCAAACCCGGATGATGTTGGACGAGGCAAACAAGATTACTCGCCAAAGGGTCGGTAAAGTGGCCTTTATGGATTTATCTTAGTATAATATTTTTTAATGTTTTTGTTGCGACTTTTAAATGATTTTATTTGTTTTGTTTTCATTCACCGTGTGTACCGGAAGTTCTAGACTAGTTTAAATAATTCTTGTGACGTTTTACCATTTGACGTTTGGGGGTGCTACTGCGCGCCTTGGACGGTTTTCGTAATATTGCGTAACGTATTAATACCTTGCGACATTGTTCGAATCTCGAGCAAAAATGCTCATTCATTGGAATATAATGATCCAATGAATCGCAAATATTTTGTGCTTCGCCTTCGCCTACAATACTAGATTATAGTGGTCTGCTAAGTGAAATTTTTTTTTTTTAAAAAATCGTACCTATTTTTGGAAAGCAGATTGTCGATGAATATGATAACAATGATTGTGCATAGCGAAACGTCATGTTTTATTATGGGGAAACAGTGCCTCGCTCAATGGCCCAAACACTATCACCGCTGTTACAATAATAATTTTTTGTGTGTAGACCTTAAAGGACCGATTTGGCCCAATCCGGGCCCTTTTATCCGTGAACACCTCATCTACTCTGTCCGTCACAGCTAGCTGTAATTTTAAGTGCAAAAAACTTTATCTTTGTTTTCTTTGAATCGCGTTGTGGTTAAATCATAGTTCAGCCCAAATATTGGGGTATGTCTTATCCAGCTTGGAAAGGGGGGGGGCTAACCGTGTTGCTTTACCGCTTTGGGAAACATCGCTAGTGCACAATTTTTCGAATGGGGAGTGGAGGGGCAAGTGGCTTGGGAGTGCTCGCTCTATTCGCTATGGGGGTTGGGTTTCTGCACCACCTTTTTTCCCATGATCCCCCAATAATTATAAAACCCTCTTCTTTTAATGTGTTTTCATAAAACTACAAATGTTGCATAATTAAAAAACTTTATAAATATTCCAATGAAAAGTATCGGGGGGGCACTTCTAAAAAAAAAACTGGAAAACAAAAGTGAAATTTAATCGAAATTGAATATAAAAACCATACCAGAAATAAGGTCCCCTATCGCGTAGCACTGTTTTGTGGCATTATTTCGGATACCGATCGTCCGCCGTTGGGGGGACCCTTTTCACAACTGTCCCAAAGGAACAATCGTTCCGGGGGGGGGGGGGGGGGGGCGATGCGGGCCCTGGATATCGTGTTTTGCATTTAAACACAAATTGCGTGTGTAAGGGAATGGAGATCAGGGAAATATGTTTTGGAAGTGTATATTCTGCCATTAGCCAAAATTTTGTCCAATGTTTGTGGTTTCACCCCCGACGACGGGCGACGGGCTTTGGTTTTGGTTTTTTTTGTTTGTTTGGTTTCGTCCCGCCCCAAAAATGATCGATCATAGAAGAGAAAGGGTTCCACAAATTTTGGCGAATGCTACGAACCGCTAAAAAAACCTTCGGGGCACCCCTTACATAAAATATGACTAGGAGTTAAATTCTCGAAAGGTAATCATAGTTTCATTGGCCACTATACAGCACACTTGTTTGGGGGGGGGGGGGGAGGGGATAATTTGCCTGGTCGCTCACACTCACCCCAGGCCTGACCTTCACTTCAATATTCCCTCAAAAAGTTTTTCCGTGCTCCTTATTTCCTTTTGCGGGTGGCTCCATCATATGTTCCCCAAATTTTACCAAAGACGGGTTTTCTCGTATTCAATCAAACATCAAACTGTCATCAAACCTTCGGTAAAATTTTACTGGGCCCAATAGTAGGAAAAGAACGTATATTCACATACCAGCATGCCCAAAGCGAATATAAAAAGTAAAAATGTCATAATGAATGGGCATCAGTCAGTGTTTGTATTGGTAAGTTTAGGTTAGGTTGTTAAGGTTCAAACATGAAGTAGTTTTACGTCGTTTTTTGTTCACATATTTAGCAGAAAGGGTGGTTTCTTTTACCTTTTGGGTTGCGACGAAGGGGGACGCCAAATGGTCTTTAGAATTAAGAAAAAAACATTAGGTATTATTCAAAATGGATCGTTTTAATTATGCATAATGCTCAAAATCATAGTAGCTATATTTTAAATTTTAAAAATTATTTTTGGTAGTAAAAACATAATCAATCCCAATAATGTGCTTATATTAAATTTGTAAAGAATTTGTGGGTTTTTTTTTTGAAAAAGTTGTCTTCTCGGGCTTTTAGAAGGCCGCCTCGCATGGGGGTGCCGGGACACACGGGGCGGAAAACCCATTAATAAATGAAGTCTCAATGTTTACTTTTAACTTATTTTTATTTCTACAATTTATGCCTACCGTTATACGCAGTGTGTCAGGGTTTTTGCTCATTTAAGATTTTTAATTAAGATTTCAATTTCAGAATTATGTTCTCAAATATCCAATGAAGGGTGCTTCAAATAGGGGTGGAATGCCGAAACTTATGTTGTTTATTAGCGAAAAAATCAATCAATATTAGCAAACTTGACAAACGCTTAATTGATGATAAGTGAACGGATTGACGTCATCACAATAGTATTTTATGATCGTACTAACGTGGTCGGACTGGTTGAAGTGCATACAATACTGTTTATTGAATTCTCGTTCGCATGCAACTTGTTACTTGACATTGCAACATCGCCACCGTCACGTCTTGCGTCTTGCGTCAGCTGATTCAGTGGCGTATCAAAGGTGTTCCCTCTGAAGTACAAGCAAGTGTATTGCAAGTGTATTGCCCCAAATATTTTTCGTTCGAATATGTGCGTTGAAAATTATCACAATCCCATGAGAGGCACTTACTCTGAAGAAAACACACTAATGAATCGAATTTATTTATTTTAGAAAAGCACTGACAGTGGCATTGCACGTAAATAATATGTATATTATAGCTTATCATTACACGTAAGACAAGGATAGCCCCTACCGCTGAAATTTCATTTCCTGACAGATAACAGCTATTTGTTGAATCGTTTTTGTTTTTTGCAACGTTGAAGGCAAATATTGATATTTTCACTTTCGGTCGTCAGATTAGACTGCATCCCGGTGAATCCGTGAAGGGGAAGATGACGGGGAAGGGGTTGTGGGCGCGTAACATAAAGACAAGAAATGTGCTTAGGTGTTGTGAAGTCAAGATACTGTTCCAGTGTTCCTCTCATAATATATCTTGCTATATCATACTTGCGTAGGCCTATAGCGTGAAATTTACTTTCGTATTTTATTCTTTTTTCCCGAATAGTCCCTAGTCTTTTAATTGTGATGTGATATAAGGTGGTCGTTCTCTTTCAACAACGATTCACTTGTATGGCATTATGGTCTAGGCCTACTTGAAAGAGACGTTTTTTTTTAGAGATAATTGTATTTCTGTGCCTTTGAAGATTCACTCCTGGAGTAGGCGTACGCCCACCTTCAGAGAAAAGATGATAGGATACCACCCCTCTTCTTTTATCGGTTGGGGGTTTTTTATATCTCCATTTTGTTTTTTTTCCCAGGGGGCCGCCCCCACGGGCGAGACGGTCCTTAAAGAGGCCCTTTTTCCCTTGACGTGAACACTGGCTGTCCCCCAATGGCCCTTGGGGTGAGTTCAAACCCCCCTTCATGCTGGGCCCCATTTTGGCATTTTTTTGGAATATGAGGAAAAATGGGTGTCTGCCTCCCACCAAATTTTAAAGGGAAGGGGTGTGATTTAAAATTACAAAGTGGGAAAACACAAGATATTTGTTTCTGAGGAAAAAACCCCGGGGCAAAAAAAAAAGGGTTGGAACGAGAGTTAGTGTATTGTGAAAAACCATTAAAATTTCACAGAACTTTTATAATGACAGAAATAAAAATTTTTAAAAAAATTTAATTTAAAAAAAAAATTTTTTTAGAAGTCAGTTAGGTTTTTTTTGAGTGAAACGAGTCAGGGAATAAAAAAATTTAGAAGAGCATTAGTTTTTTTATATAGGTTCAATAATTGCAAAAAATCGGGCCCTACTTTTCGGAGGGGGAAAAGCCCCCAATATTTTTGGGGACAAAAAGGCAGAAAATGGGAGCAAATAGATTTGGGTTTGGGGGAAAACGGGACGAAAGGGCCCCCTGGGGTTTGTGACCCACGTCAAAACTCACATTTTTCAAACTTACACACAGCGAGTTGGGGGTCCCTCCCCAATTTGGGGGATTTTGTGACTTGGGGGTCGACCTTGATGCTCATCTTACCACCCACTCTTTAATCTCTTTACCAAATTGCAAGAAACATATTATACAGTTAGCAAAAATCCTAATTGTTAAAAAAACGCAGATTTTTTACCAAAAAACATTTTTGGGGGGAACGGTACACCTACCCGTGCCCTTGGGCCTGTAACACCCTCATTGGCTCGTTGATGTGTTTTCGAACGCATGGTTGACACGTTTCAAAACTCTTTTTGGGGCAATAATGGGCCCCCCCAAGGGAACACAGAAAATGTGGGGCTTGGGGGGGGGGGGGGCCCCCCCCAGCGGCAAAGTGTTGGCAAAATTTTTGGTTGAGGGCCGCCGGTGGCCCATAAGCACACACCCGGGACAGTTGGCGTACAGTAGGGGGCCCCCGCCTATGGCCCATAAGCAAAATTTTCCGGGAAAAACAGTCGCGTTTGGCCAAAATTTTTTGCGTTGAGGGGCCCGCCTAGGGGCCTAACCCACAAAACCGACGGGTTTTGGCGAACAGTAGGCGGCCCCCCTATGCCCATAAGCCCCCAAAACCCAAACAGGGGGCAAAACAGTAGGGGGGGCCCCTCCTAGGGCCCCCATAAGCCCAAAACCCGACAGGGGGGCGAACAGTAGGGGGGCCCCCTAGGGCCCCATAAGCACACAACCGACAGGCGGCGAACAGTAGGGGGGCCCGCCTATGGCCCAAAAGCACAAACCCGGACGGGAATCTAATGAGAGTATATAACCTTTTGTTTGAATGGATGAAAAGGAATAATTTAATTGTAAATTTCATCATTTTTACGCTAATAAATTTCTCGCTCTTTTTCCCGTCGTTTAAGGAATTTTTGACGCTCTCACATTCAAGGTAATCTTTTATTATCATTTAAACTACGCTAATTACGCTAATCATTCCGTCTTCTTTCGCCCGATTTAAAAATATTGACGTCCCCACATTAAAGGTATATCATTTTAGTATCTTTTAAAACTTAGTATTTGTAAATATTAATATTATGATAATAAATTATTATATACATTCGATACCGAATACTCCCCCCTGGGGTTTCCCAAAATAATACTTTGATTATTGCATGAAAATCGCCCAAAATTTTTTTTAAAATTTTAAATTTTCAAAAAATTTTTTATAAAAAAAGGTTTTTTTTTTTCCCCAATTAAAATTCTTTGGGGCAATGAAAGGGTTTAACCCCCCCCCCCCAAACGTCGATAATGCTGTCATGTATCTGAAATATGCCTTTGCACTTCCCGTTTCGTAGTGAAAAATTTCCCAACTTGACGCAGATGGAAGAAAACGAAAAAACTCCTTTTTTTAGAAATATTTCTTACAAATTTAAAAAAATAGGGCTTTGATGTTTTTAAACCACAGCAAAAAAAAAAATTTTTCCCAAATCTTAGTTTTTTTCAAAAATATGTCATAATATTATGACATTGCCAAAAATATTTGTTTATTTATTTTTGGGTTTGGGGCAAAAGCAGTAAAGACCAGTACCTTAGACGATTACAGTAAAAATTTTGACACGTTTTTCCCCGACATAATAATTTTTCCTGCTTTTAAAATTTTTTTTGGGTTAAAGGCCCGAAAATTTTTTTAATTTTTACCCCATACTCTTGTCTTTCAAACTTACATACTTGGAAAAATTTCACTTACGATTTTTTTTTTCCGCCGGGACGAATAGGTTTGGAAAAAAATAATTATATAAGTGAAAGATATTAACCCACAAAATTTTTCCAAAATAATAGAAACAAAAATTTATCCTTTTGAACCAAAATTTATGAGCAGGATTTTGTCCGGGGGATAATAATTAATTTATCTGTAAATCCTTTTAGGCCCATTAAGGGTTACTAGGTATAAAACCAAAAAAAAAATGTAAGTTTTTAAAAAAATTTAGATGATCATTATAAACTATATCTGTTTTTTGTTTTTGGGTTTTTCAAAAAAAATGGCCAATAGGGAATATTTGGTGTAGGCCTATATCAAAGTAGGGGGAGAGGCTTAAATTTTGCGGGTTAAATTTACTGTCCGTCCGTCTGCCCGTGTGTGACTGTAAAAAAAATTTAAAAAATACAAATCCCAAAATTTAGCTCCTAATCACTTTCCGTCAATTTAATTTATTTCCATTTTGATATATGGGGTCGATTCTCTTTTTTTCAAAATTTTAAAAATGAACAAGAGTAGGCTACTTTTAAAACAAAATTTAATTTAATACATATGGGTTTTTGAATCTTTAGTTTTATGAAAAACCTGAAAGGCATTTTTTTAGTTTCCATGTAAACAAGGTTAAAGAAATATTGAACAAGGGGCATTTCCCCCAATGCATTTCACGCCCCGGGGTACTTTTTCATAAGGGCCCGTGGCGGGGCCCCCACTACAGGGGTCACGGTGGTTTTAGGGGGTCAGCGTTCCGATTCCCGGGGCAGCAGGGTTGGGGGTTTGAGTACGGCGATGGGCGTAAAAATTTTTTCCATGGGCTAATAACTCTCTCGTATTTTCTTTAATTTGTTATCTTACACACAGTTCACGAAAATTTAAAAGCTAGGGCCCATGAAAAGATATAATTTTAAAATTTTGTCAGTTAATAATTTTTTGTTTTTGTGCGTGACTTTTCCCCCGTCCTACTAGATGGTGCTAGTGTTCCCGAAAAAATTCTCACCGCCGGGCCGTAAGGGATCCCCTTTTGACAAAAAATGAAACAAATGTCGGATTTGCTACAGCGGGCCCCCCTGTGGACCCCTAAAGGGGCGAACTGATGGCAACTGTGTATCGGGCCCGGGTATGGCCCCCCAAACGGGGGCCCTTGTCACAAAAAAACGGGAAAAGGGATTTCGAAATGGGTTTTTTTTGGGGTACAGTGGGCCGCTTATGGCCCATAAGCGGCGCGTTGGCCTTTTTGGCAAAATTATGGGGCCCTGGGCCAACCCCCTTTAAACGGGGCCCTAAGCGCATCGCCCCTTGGCCAAACCTCAACTGATGGCGTGTTACAGGCCCCCATAAGATCGCCATCACTTTGGCATTTGGGCGCCTAGTTACTCGACCACGCTGCTGTGAAGTTGAAGGTTAAAATAATTCACTCTTGCAAGGATTTCAAACTCGGGTAAGCAGAGTTATTGTCGCATGAATGCTCGCTCATTCATACGTGTGCAAGAAATGCAAGCTTGTGACTTCCCCTTGGAATTAATTAAATTACACAAGTCCCCACTACTAGAGCTTCGTTAGATAACACCCGAGCGAGTGATATCATCCTAGAGATGCGCGTGTTCTTCAACGTGCCATGCGCTTGCATGGTTGCATTTATTTGCCTGCATTTCCCGGGCGTTATCGATTCTCGTGGCTGTGACGCAACAGCCTCTCGCTCCAATCCCAATCCCAAGGCCCAATCCCAAGGTCTCGCAGCCAGTGCCTGCTTTGCTAATGCTCCACATTGCGGATTGCGACACACACGTATACTTTGGAACAAACTCCCACCGGGAATGTAAACTTCCACTCGGAACTGTTCTTACGCCCACGGCAAATCTTTTTTAGACGTTGATTGTAAAAACTTGGCGGTGAGAATGTGTATCGACGTAAGCCAGATGTCAGAAGTGGCACGTACCTACTCCGGGTTGGGAGGCAAATATTTATGTTATTTTTGGGGACGTGTCCTCATAGCAAAATGTTGAAACTTTCGTGTATACAATAAATATAGAATTGCAAAGAGAGAGAGAGAGAAGGCTGAGCAAGTAAGCATTTCGACTAGCAACAAAAGGTGCGCGACAACCTTGACATTTTAGCCCACTAAACGAGATAGGAGCTGTCATTCTCGTGTGCTATACGGGCCTTTTTTCGTGATTTCAATTTTTCATTGTGTTTATAGTTTTTTTTCTTGCCGCATTTCCGTAAGCAAACCTCGCGCTCGCGGTACCTATTCCAACTCTTCGTAATCGACGAAAATATTGTTTTTTTGGTTACATAATAATGAGGGATACCCAAAAACACTGTTTGGAAATGTATGAAGTATTGTGACTTATGACGAAATATACGCGGTAGCTATATTTTCTTTTCAAGATCACTTGCCTTTAATTTGTTTTGTGGGGTTTGGGGTTGTGAGAGCCTTCATGGCCTTTACGGGACCCCGTATTTGCACCTCAGCCACGATGATCGATCAATACAGAGCTCACGTCACGTCATTGATGCATGCAGCGTGTCAAAATCAATACAATACAATATTGACCTACGCAGCCTATCGAAGTCAACGATGGAATCAAAGCAATGCTTAAGCCCTTCTTATTATTTTATAATGAGTGGGCGTAACTGGGAGATGTGGGAGCTATCTTCGGCTGGAGCGAACTCTATGTTAATTTGAACTGAATATTTACAAATGTGTTATGCTAGCGCTCACATGTTCTACATCACCTCGAGCCTCATGCTACATATTGATTCCCAAAAGACGAACTGGGGAACGGTCGCCTACTTATTTTTTAATGGGGTTACTTTGCGATTGCTGTTGTGGAAAAATGGAATCAATAACGTAGTTATTAATAGTATTATCTTTGCCTGGAATGCTCGGTTGTACCCTTTGTACGCTTTGGGC